>JANTPZ010142894.1:0-28790 GCA_025593235.1 Vachellia pachyceras
GGAAGTCACTTCTCACAAACCAAACAACACAAATCTTCACTTCCTACCTCAATTCCAATTCCATCACCCCATTTCCAATATACCAAACGCAGCATAAGGTAGAGTCTTAACAACTGGAAGCCATTTCAATAGCAATCGGATAAAAATTTTAAAGAAGAAGAAAACAGCATCTTCTTCACAAATTTAAAATTGAAAGGGGTTCTCGCCAGGAGAAGAAACCCCAAAAGCAGAGGTCAAAACATTGCGACGGATATGCATGGAAGTATCCTGAGAAATATCCAAAAATGAACAGAAAAATACAATCCATGATTTCGACAAAACTCGAAAAAGGAGCTAGATATGCGTTACGGGATCGAGTTGAGATAGGGAAGGAAGGTTGAGGAGGGACTGAAAAAGGGACTTCCCCGAAGAGGAAAGACCGGTTTTTCTCGCATTCCATAGGGCGGAAAGAAAGTGGTCAACTGCTTCCTCTGATTTTATGGTCGAGAGTTTGTGCAAATGCAGGTATAGAGTGTCATCCACCATATTTCTGGGCTCCTGGCGGCAGTAGCTGCTGCTTGTTCAGATGGCGGGGGATGCCGGTTATTATGGCGGTTGGGATTTTTTTTTTTGTTTTTCTTTACGGTGATTAAAATTTTAACAATTTGATTTAACATTTTACCAAATTATTATGATTTTATGTAAAAAATTTAAATCATTAAATTTTGATATAAACAAGTCATAATTACAGTAAAGAATTTTTTTTTTATTTCATAGTAAAAGAAGTTTAAATATTTTTAATAATTTATGATTAATTAAACTTAAATCGTTAATTTTTTTGAATAATTATCTGTGTAGGCAACGCTGATGCTGATTTCTAGGCCATGCAACTTTGGAGAACCACCCAAGCTCCGCATATTTTTAGTAAGACAACTAGATTTTCCTAAACAGCATTCATTTCCATCCAATCTTAAGAAAAAGAATCCATCTCTTTCCTCTTCTTTGGTAAAATTTCGAAATCCAAAACAAACTCTGATCAGGAATTTATTAACATTTTCTTTAATAAATAAATTAACTCAACTCAATTCAATTAATCGAATATAATAAAAATTAGATAGATTTTGGCGTTCCGGTGGCGCAAGGCAGAGTTTCCCGCCGAAGGGGTCTAGCTAGCTTGGCGGGGTTGTGACACGGAAATCAACCATTCTTGCTTGCCAAGCACGAAGGGATCACCTTCATCTTTGGCGCATTTGGTTATCCACAGAAACTCATTGCTTATGTGCTCCATTTGCTTCTTTACATTGTTACGATTCAGGTAAGAACCATACATGTTCGATGATTCGCTTTCCAACTTTCAATTTCTAAATCGTTCCTGCCATTATCAATCGAGAATCGAAGGAACTATTTTTATTCGCTCTTTGGAGTCTTCATCTGTTAATTTGTTTTTGCTTTTGTCAGTGCTTTGTCTTTTGTTCGATCTTGGATAGCTGTTGCCTTCCCATATTGAAATGTTGCTGAATCGATTTATACGTCGCGCTCCTTCACGTTATGTTATACAATCTGATCGACGCCCCTTGATCTGATAGTTGCGAAATTGCGTTTGATAAAACTATTGTTCGATGATTGTGCTTGTTTGGAACTTCATTCCCTAAACGGTGCACGCAAACGAGACAAAATTATATTAAAATCCGTAAAAATTATCTTGAAATCTATTAAAATTATCTCGAAATTCGTAAAACCACCTAAAAATCTGTAAATTTCTTTCTCCTAACGGAATTCCTAAACACATTATGGACAAAAATGTTAATTGCGTGGAAGAACATAATAAAGAGACCACCGGCGATTGATGTTGATCTTTATGTTGCTGGCTCTTGGAAATGACTTATTTTGATATCCAGGATATTGAAGTAAACGCATAAATGCCACCAAAAACATTGAGAAGAAGACTTCATCATGGAGACATTGACGGCAAAGTGAAAGAGCATTTGGACACTTCAGAGAACTTCGATGCTTCAAGCGAGCCCTTGTTGGAGGACGCTGACTATAATAAGAAGGGAATTCAAAAGTTGGACAATTCAAAAGTAAAAGTAAGCGTTTTGTATTTCAAAAAATTAAAGAATTCAATTCTCCATTTTTCTTTTGCAACTTAGATACTTGGGTAATTTTTTCAAAAAAATTACTTTCTGCGTTCAGGTATCCACGCTTGAAGACCTATGGAATGATGAAAGGAAAAAAGAACAACTACATTGGACCTTCTTATATTCACAACTGATTACACAATGGGTGCATACTCTAGGTATATGTGCATACTCCAGAAATATGAGTATTGCATCAGTTTTAAATTAACAAGTCTTGACCGCTTGCCCATCATGGATGGTTCTTTCATTAACTAGTCAGAGGAATGGAGCACAATGTAACATCGCTCGTACGTGCTTCGATTTCACTCACAAAACTTGACCATACACAGTACATATATTGACTATTGAATTAAACACATTTTTCAAATATCTATCAATAATCAGATGTACTTGTTAATATCAAATGCCCATGTATGTTCATGCATGTTTAAGGTGTGTTGATGCTTGGTCAAATTCAAAGCCTGCGTCTGGCAAAAAAAAAAAAATCAAAGCATGCGATGGAAAGTATTGATTTTTTCCCCTTTATCTGATAATTTTATTTTCTTCTGTTTCAAATGTGACCCAGGAAGGTGGACTAGTGTACGGGCGTCAACATGTCCTCTCGCAAAGTGTCAGTACTTCATATTTCGAAATCTTTGCAACTACAATATTTGTATGGTTGTCTTTTTTTGACGTTTAAAAATTATAGATAAAATAACATTCAAGCACGGGGAAGACGATATATCCTCCTAAACAGAAAACAAAAGGAAAATGGAGGTCCAAAGAGGCTAAAAATGTGTGGGGAAAAAAAAAAAACAGATGCTAAAAATGCAACATAGACATCCTTTAGCAGGTTATGCTGCTTATGTACAACTGCAATGATATTTCAACTATTTGTTCATATCTGATTCTTGATTCTGGAGGTCTATTTTAGCACTGAGACAGTTTTACTGGACAGTACTTTATATTACTTTCTAAGAGCCACATTTGTGGTGATGGGAAATTGGAATAAGAAAATATTGGAGCTATCATATAAAATTAGTGAGCATCAGGGTTTTATGTATGTTAATTTTCTGTAGCCAATAGATTTTTCATATTTTTTCCATCGTTGACAGATGTGCAGGATAACATCACTTCGGTTTTCCTGCACAGTTTAGGTGAGCATTCTAGGGCTAATTATTTCTTTTTGTCTTTGCAGCAAATGGTCCAGTTGGAACTAAATCACTGATTTCTCGCCTTCTGTCCCACTCTCCAAATGTTCCAAATAGACAAATCAATAGGATAATCCTTCCTCCTCTCAGTCATTTGCAGGTATATTTTCTGATATCTCATTGCACTTCTCACCATGGTTATTTTTCATATTCCTAAGAGAATTCTCCTTAATTTCTATTAAAGTAGTATTATATTTATTGGATGAAGTAAATGATGGAAGTAAACTTAAAGTGTTCTAGAGGTGATACATGAAACGTGATACAATTTCAAGGCATTGATCCACAAAATAGGGCTCTGTTTTCAGAAAATTAGGCAACAGCAATAAATGGTTGGTTGTTGAAAATGGCACTTTTTAATTATTAGCAATTTTTGAAAACCGGATTGAATAAGCTAACTTGACTGGTTAACCTATAAAGCAGACCATGGTCTGGTTAACCTACGTGTAAGTTATGCTGTTCTTTGTTCCATGTGGTTGGAGCAGAATGCATTCAATTTCACGCGTGTTTATATGCCCTCGTGGAGTTCATTGGACAAGGTTTTTTAATGGTCTCTATTTACTGCAAATGCGATGCGCATTATTTCTTTTTAGTTTTTAGTGAGTGTCCCTGTCTTGTATGCAGAGAGATTGGATAGCTTTATTGTGTTTTGAGCCACATAGGAACTCGTCTTTTGCTCAAAATATCTGTTAGTTATGATTGTAACCCATGCTGTCCTTTCTTAGGAAGAAAGACTCAGAAATTTACAGGAACGGCTTCAAATTTCATTCGACGGTTCTAGAACAGAGCACCAAGTATGTGACCTGTACCATTTATCATTCCCCACTAAATTTTTCTTACAATTATCACTAACCCGGCATTCTGTTTAGCTATACTTAATTACTCACTGATTCTGCTGTTTATGGGTATTAATAAATTAGTATGTTTGCACTTTATTTTGTGGATGCTCTATTTTGTTATCCATGGATGCTAGACAGACAATTTTAACTTCTTTTCTTGTCTATATTGTGGTCTGGCTGATTGCTTCACTTGCAATTGCCTGATTTTTGGGTTTAACAACTTCAAATTCTATTCCCCCATTTGGCAAAAGACTGATTTATGCTTCCTGTGTGGCATCCCTATCTATAAAGCTGTACCCCTATAGTGTTATGATGCCTAATAGGAAAACATATAATGGTCAATGGTTACTTTGTTATACGTTTTTAAAACAATTCAAATTTTTTGAATTGCAGGATGCACTGAAACAACTGTGGAAGTTGGCTTTTCCTGACAGGGGCCTTCCTGCTCTTAAATCAGAGCTTTGGAAGGAAATGGGATGGCAAGGTGAGGACCCTTCAACAGATTTTAGGTATGGCATCAAACTAATATGTTTTACTCTGAAGAGGGAAAATATGGGCAGATAGAGTTAGTTTAATGGAGCAACTGGTAATTAAATTTTAGAGCATTGATTTTGTAGAGTGAACAATGGGAGTTTAGTTAGAGTGAGTAAGAAAATTTATATAATGTGCTTGTAACGACCATATATTTGGACTTATTGGCTTCCTATGTTAAGAATGCAGTACATTTTTACCATCTTTGTGATCCAGACTCATTCAAGGACAACTACATCGGCAGCCGGACTTGCTAACATAGAGAAGAAACCAAAGACTTCTAAAAATTAAATTCTCCCCTTTTCAAAGTACAGGTCCTAATCATTATAGAAATTCCCTAGTTCAAAGTCTCCTCTCTGACTAAAATTTATCTCCAGAGTCATGGACCAACAGTGTCCTTATCATTAAGGCATAGTTCTGGATGTCTTGATAGCTTGATTTTGGACGTAATCTCAAAACAAATAGGTTCAGGACTTAAAAGTTAAGAGCAATCTTTATCCAGTTAGATGTACTTACTTTGAGATTCATATTATGAATGTTGACTTGAATTCTTGTGCATTATCCGCAGAGGTGGAGGCTATATATCATTAGATAATCTTATCTTCTTTGCTCAGAAGTTTCCAGTAAGTTAATTTTCTTGTTTATGCGTTTCTGCATGTATTTTTTGACCTATTAGTTTTCTTCATCCTTCTTCAGTAAACACGAGTCTTAGCCTATTGAAGTAAAATGATTGAACTGGTTACTTTTCTTACCGTGGTTTTGTCAGATTAGCACCAAACTTTGATTCCTAACCTGCTTTTTATGCTTTTTCGGTTATGCATGTCTTGTTATTTGCATTTGCATATTTCTTTGTATGAGCTTAGTAAATCCATGTTGTGAATCATATTCGCTAGGTAATGTCCTTCTGGTTGTGGTGAAACCCATGTCTATGTGGCTCTAACAGGACTCATTCCAGCGGTTATTGCATAAAAAGGATGGAGTCAGAGCAGACTGGGAATATCCATTTGCTGTAGCTGGAATCAATGTATCTTACATGTTGGTACAGATGTTGGATCTTAATGCAGGTAACAAGAATTTATTAAATGAAGAAATTCTGTAGAGTAGGAGTTCTGTCTCCAGAAAGTCGAATTCTGTGGTAGCACTAATGTTAAGTAAACCGACCTAATGAAATGTTATTTTATCAAGCGACCTTCTCAGATAAAGTAGTCTTTATTATCATTGCAGGGATTCCATCTTCTTCGGCAGGAATCCGTTTTCTGGAGATGCTTGAAGAGGATGAAATGACATTTGACAACCTTTATTGTATTGCCTTTCAAATGATGGATGCTCAGTGGCTTGCCAAGCATGCTTCCTATATGGATTTTAATGTAAGTGTTTCATTCGTATTCTTTGTATCGTTTTAATTTATTTTACCCATATAGGGTACCATTCATTTTTTTTATTCTTAGTTTATTTATTTATTTATTAGGATGTTCTGAAGTCCACAAGAGCACAGCTAGAGCGTGAGATTGCTCTTGAAGATATAACCAGTGTGAAAGATATACCAGCTTACAACATGTTAAGATAGCTGCATGGAAATGTAGTCGATTTTTGTAATTTATATGAAAATCGATTAGAAAAGGATCTTAAATGTCAGATTACATCTTCCGGAATTCATTTGCAACAAAGCACGTTCTCAACACTAAAGAACTTGTTCAGAAAATGTCTGGACCCAACAAATTCAGGTTGATTTTGACCCTCGAAAGTTAACTTGCCACATTGTGTCTGGTAGGAATAGTTAGTTGCTATCGAAGTAAACATAATGTGAATGGCAATTGTTACAGGGTTAGCTAACCGGAAGGTTTAGCATTTAGCTGAACTTCTTGGCATTTCAAGCCTCATTAGCTCATGATATTTTCTGGATAGAACAATGTTTTTGTGTAGTTTGTTTGTTTTGATTGTAAAACATTTTGATTATATAAATGAATGTACATATTTTTTCTCTCCTGTCTCTTTTGATAACCAAGCAAACTTGAAGACCTACATATTTTCATATCCAAGAACTTGAAGACCTACATATTTTCATATCCAAGAGTACACAGGATATGTGACGAATTGACGAGTAAATTACTAGAATTGCAACCTTTATAATCCTAGTTAATTAGCAGAAATTTGACACTTGAGCAATAGAGAGACCGCCTCCAGTCTCCAACTAAACTTGAAAATAGAACCTCAAAGCATTTAATTTGAAGATAGGAATACTTAGGATAACCTTTTTAATGGTTTTAGCGCACCAAGTATGCATCAATACCTATCCACAAGTCCGTGCATATACCTTTTCAAGCTAGATATTCGATCTGTCGTTTGATTCTTGTGTCTCCACTACAGCCCACTTGTTAACACGATTCTGAGCTATCAACACCTGCAGACATTAACATATACACCCAAAGTTTTTTTTTTTAAAGAAAAAAGGAAAAAATTTAGTAGGAATGACAAATATTGTTGTCGGTTACCTGATTGTCCCAATCAGTTTTAAATGTGATAATAGCAAGAACAATAGTTTGGACGAATGTCCCAAATAACATTCCTATCCAAATACCCTGCAAAGAGCAATATATAATTACGGGCATAATTTTTTTCTTTTTTCCCTCAAGAAATAGAACAAGTGGTTAGAGGACAGATGACACAATTTGTATACCTTTACTTGCAATTTTAAAAGATTACCAAGCACTATTCCAACAGGAATACCAATTAGATAATAGCAGCCTATGTTTACGTATGCTACAATGCTTTGCCAGCCAGCTCCAATGGAAACTCCTGTTCACAGTTAAATATAATCAATCCCGCTCACTTCAAATTGACGACTTTTAAAATTCATTAGCAAAATATTATTGACAGTGAGAGAAAACAGGATGTGGGATTTACTTTGCTGTGTGAATCCCACGTCTCACTTTTGCTCTCTATTTTAACCTCTAAATTTTATATAAAGTTACTTCAAAAATATCTTCTCTACACCCTTCATATGCGGATTCAAAGCACGCCAGCATGTTGCAAGTTCATGAAAAAAGACATAAATTTTAAGCATATGTCTCTCTCGTTGGTGACATAATAGATCACGTATGTTACTTTTTTTGTCTCATAGAATCGTAGGGGGAAGAAATCGGAAGAGCTGATAAAAGTTACCAGAGAGGACAGGTTGAACGCTGTTCAACAATATGGACACTGATAACAAAGGTGACAAATGGCCGACAGCTTCAGCCACTTCTGGATTTGGAATGAATATGTAAGCAATTTTTTCCCTCAAGAATAAGAACAATAGAAACAACATGAATCCAATGGCTAATGATGTAAGAACTGTGACCACAATGGAGAATTTTGCAGCTTTTGAACTCCCTCTTCCAAGCTCATTTGCCACCCGGACACTGCAGATCAAATCAGTTTTATATTCTTTTCTCTTTTAGAAGATAATCCATCGGTGTCATGAAATTTAGGACCTGAAATTATTTTTGCCAAGAAACATCTAAGGAAAATTATTATCATGGCATTGATGAGTACCTCGCTGCGGCACAGAATCCGAGAGCTATCATCATTTCCCACCCATTAATGTTGAGGCTGCAAGAGAATATGATGATATTTTGGGGCTAATGAGGTTTCTACTTTCTATATATACGAAGAAAGGGGATTGTGGAGGTTAATATGAAATTCTGAAGCCACGGTGAGAGTAAACACGAAGTAGAATTACCATATGGATAAAGCATCAATGGAGACCTGGGCATTCTTCATGTTCCCTGTTAGAAGAATCAAAACTGTGTTGTACCAGATCTCCAGACTGTAAATATAAAGAATCAAACAAATAGCTTTTAGTTGGCGGAACTAAAATATATAGAACCTACACAAAACTGATTGTTTCTTTATTGTTGATGACTAGAACTTGATTAGTTTTCACTAGTTCCTTACCACAACATAGCTCCAGAAGACAAGGAGAGCTTGATGACAGGCCAGAGATCTTTGAAAGCCAAAAATGAGAAGCCTTTCCAAGTTTCCGGGCATTTATGCGTAATAAACATAAGCTGACCCACATTAGGGATCCAGTATGCCAAGGCTGTTGATGTCATTGCTCCATTAAGACCAAACTTGAACTTAACAGTCAAAAGCCATGACAGAGAAAGGTGAATGGAAATCGAAATGGCGGCCAGGTAGGCAATGATCATGTTCTTGCTCTGGGCTTGTAGGAACATTTGGCAGGTGAATGACACTACGAAAGCAAGAATCACAGCTATTGACCAAATAGAAATGCTTCCTGCTACTTCTGCAATACTCTCTTCTTGACCTAACGCCTTCAGGATTGGGGTTGTAAAGATGAAAACAGGAAGAAGAAAGACTGAGGTCAAGAACAAGACAATCCAAGACCTCTGAAGATATAGTCCAAGCATCTCATACTTCTTTGCCCCGTAAGCTTGCCCACATAGAGTTTCCAACGCACTTGCCATTCCTAGCTGCAAATTTTTTCGTCATTCACATTACACTTCACAAACTGTTTGATCAAAAGACAAAGCTGACAATAACAAGCAAATGAAGAAGACTCACCAAAACGCCATTAGCGAACCTGATTAGGACTGTCATGACTAGAGCATAAGCAGCAAGTTCAGTGGAACCTATGTGGCCAATGAAGGCTTGGCTTATTACAGTAATACCAAACGTCGAAAACCTGGTGAAGATGGCAGGACCAGCAACTACCCACATCTTCTTGTTCTCTTTCCATACCCTTTTCCTCAGTGACGACTTCTCTTCCTCTTGTTCATCAATGAGCTCCTCTGGATTGGTTCGCTTCTGAAAAAGCTTCTCCTTTAGCCCCTCTCTCATTTTCTCTAGTAGGGATTATCGGACTGCTTGGCCTGTAACTTGCAAAGAATAAGTTATGCAGTGCAATAGCTCAGGAAAAGACAAATAAACATGGATGTGTTAAGAGACTACAGAGAAGACAATGGCCTATATATCATTTGTTAAGAGACTACAAAGAATTATTCCTTAGCTACAGCCTCCTACGGCCATTTGTTTGCGTACCAAACACGATGTCAGTATATATGCATCGGGATATGGACTTGAATACCCACTATCTGCATGCTGACACGTTCTCTTATTTTCAGGAGTATCTTTTAGCCCTCAGGCCTCGGTTGCCTTTATCTCCATCTAACATTATTTTCTCAGTCTGTACGATAAGGTAAAGAATACAGATAGAAATGCAAATGAAAAAAAAAATATAAAATCATGAGTGATTATTATTTGGATAAGCATGGAGCGGAAAATAGGAAATTATTTATGTATCCTCCTCTAATACTCTTCCCAGTTCAGTGGGTTTTTGTCTTTTAAGCTTTCCTTCATCCGGATGTAACATGTATTCTATATAAATATCAAGACCCATTTTATATCATCCACGGGTGACGATTAATCAGCAACCAATCAACCATCGAGGTATAATTAGTGAGCAAAAATATTTATGAGCTTTATTTGCAGCCAAACAAAGGTGATGGTACGTACGTGGTGGTGAAGAGCCAAATCAACAGGTTACTACTGTAGCTATGACCTGAGTCCGTTTGGTAAAGCGGTGGAGAAGTACTTTTATCATTTACGAGTAAAATGTGTGAGGGAGATTATCTCGTTTTGAGGAAAAACACTTCTGAACGTGCTTTCGGGGTGTTGAAAAGATTTCCCAAACATCCCGCTATATTTATGGCGATTGCTTTATTGTTTGCTTTTCGAGTTCATGATTGGTAACAATCAAACTTGAATGGCAAATATTCTGGGGAGTGCCACCAGGAAGACGTGTACAACTATTATTTCATTCTCGGATGGGTAAGAATGCTCTACAGGAATCATCAGTGCTTTCGTCATTGATTTTTTTTTGCCAACGCTTTCGTCATTGATAAAATGTACAACAGAGTGAATATTTTTGAAGTTATTTCAAGTGTCTTATCTCAGTCACGGATTGGGTATTTCTCTGAAGGAATCCAATAATAAATATTTAAACTCTTTGCTGAGTCAAGTCCTTTCCGATGCCTCGTTTGAAAACGCGATGGAGAAGTACTTTTATGTAAATCGAGTTAAATATATGAAGGAGATTATCTCGTTTTACAGAAAAACATTGTTAAACGTGCTTTTGAGACTTCTTAACGGGTTGTCAAACAGCACCATAATCAAGCAAGAAGAAGTGCCGTAATGATCCAATAATCCTAATGCAATCTGATGCATTAAGCTCTGGTTTCTGTGCGCCCCTTGTTGTGTTATTAATTTACAGATCCAACATGAGAAGAGCACAAGGCCGAGAAGGAAGAAACGCGGGAGGATAACTGGATAAGGAATGCCGCTTAAATTAACTTGAGGATAAGAACATCTGTAGAATTTTTTTGCAGATGTGTATAAATTTAGCATCCCAGCAATATTCCTCCCGAGGATGATGTGCTTGTTTGGAAATTCTTTATTCCCAACAATACACGTAAACCGAGACAAAACCATCTTAAAATATGTAAAAATTATATTGAAATGCATAAAAATCATCTCATAATCAGTAAAATCATCTCGAAAGCCGTAACTCCTTTCTTCTAACGGATTTCCCAAACACACACGATATCTATCTTGGGAAACTTCTAGGCCAGGCCCAGATTGCTTAGTATTTGCAGCAAAGCCCAATCTGATTTAACAAATTGATTTGGGCCTCTGTGAAGTTCAAAAAAAAACTGATAGGCCCTGGATGCCCAGCATGTTTCATTAAGCCAGATGGCTTCCATCAACGCTGCCCTCGTGGCCCATAGTAGTAGGACACGTGGCTTTCTTCAAAATCTGACCGTTATCCGCACATGCACTGTGCCCTAAAAGGATTAAGTCATAAACAGGGGGATTAGGGGGCCAGTGAGGAGCATGAGGGTTGTTTGAGGAAGGTGAATGGTGGATACGAGTTGGAGGGAATTCAAATAAAATAGTCTTGCAATCGTCTATAAAATTTTACAAATTCATATTATAATGAAAGTAATTACCACAATGTCCATTTAATAACCAAAATGTGTCGATAACAAATGGGCGATTTATCATCGTTTGGTATACTTGTCAAGTTTTGTTCCTTAACTCTTGGAAACTTCGGTATGATTTATATAGTGTGCCTGTTTGGGAAGCCATTTTCCCAAACGGTGCAAGTAAGTCGAGATAAAACCATCTCGAAATCTGTAAAAACCATCTCGAAATTCATAAAAACTATCTTGAAATCCGTAAAACCATCTCGAAATTCCCAAAATGCCTCAAAATCTGCAAAATCCATTTTCCCAACGGAGTTCCCAAACAAGCACATATTAGTTGGGTGTGTTTGGAACACGTTTCAAAATCTAGATTTAATTTAAATATTCACATTTTATAAAATTTATATTCTGAAAATGTTATTTTCTTGTCAAATCACACTATCTCTCATAATAAATTTTATTTTTCACATTTCCTACTCATTTTTTACCTCGAAACCCGTAAAAGGTTATTTTCACCTTTTTAAAACATAGGTTTTATCTCGAAATCCGTAAGAACTATTTTTCCAAAATCTATTATCCAAAGCTTAAATTTTTACCTAAAAGCTCATAAAAACTATTTTCTACCTAACTTTTAAATAAGCTTTTATTGAGAAATCATGAACCACGTGTAACAGTGTGAAGCTTTGGTCCGAACTAACGTCCAACAGAGTGTGTAGCTTTCGAAATTACGAGGAGGGCGACAAACAGCGAATGGGGAGCAAAACAGGTAGGCCCACGCAAGACCAAATGCAAAGTCCAACCAAAACCCCCCAAGTTGTGATTTGTGATAAACGACAATAAATAACAGTTAACAAAACTTAAACAGGGTTTAATTAAAACAATAAAACATCATCGTCTGGGGTGAAAAAGGCAATAAATAATTGAGTTAACAAAAACGCTAACGTAAACCTGTGATCCTCCCATGAATGCCCTTCGCTGGGGAGCAGCTCGACAACACATGATTTTAATGAACAACGAATTAACGATCTTGGCAGTTGCACTATTGGCGTTACTAGATACCAGACACACAAAAAATTTTTTAAAATATTTTTATTATTGTACTCAGTAGTATTTTAACAAAATTGACGATCAAAAATCATCTCAGGTGGAATCTGTCTGTGATCGGCAACCTGGTGGTGGGGAATTAGGTTGTTTTCAGGGAAATTTTTAGCAATAAAAGACGGTTGAAATTTTTGTAGGTGAGGAAGTCAAGCAATAACAACGGTGTGTGATATCAACATTGTTTGGGAAGACCGTTTCCCAAACGATGCATATAAGTTGAGACAAAATCATTTCAAAATCTGTAAAAATTATATTGAAATTCATTAAAATTATCTTAAAATTCGTAAAATACGTTAAAATCTGTAAATTCATTTTTTCGAACGGATTTCCTAAAAGCTCTTTCTTTTAATGACGTAGAGGATTTATACATAATATTAGTGTATTAATTATTACTATAATTAATAATTAACACTTCCTTCCTTCGAGATTCCAGCTGTTATAGTGGGAATAGTACAGTTGGAGGATCCCGGAAACGGACAAAACTAAAGCGTCAAGCGAAAAAGATGAAAAGCAAATTAACGTTGGCTCTTGCTCTTCCCGGTGCCTTGCCCACTTCCCAAAAAAAAAATCACGCTTTCCTCTGTCCCTGAGTTGGATCATTACATTCCATGATTAATAACCAAGAAATAAACGAACTGCTATTGTCCTTCTCTGGTTCTCGCGAGCCGATTTCGGCCAACGAAGACTTTGTTGTTTCGTTGTTCAGGGTCTTCTGATCTTCTTCGTCGTTAATTCTTAAAGCCATAAAACCCGAGATCCGTCACTGCCACGCTGCAATTTCCAGTGATTGATTCCCCTTCTCCAAGCCTGAGTTTGCATTTCGTGACGACCCTGTGATTTTGATCACGGTTTTAGGGTTTTTACTTCCTGACTACCCCGTTTGTTTCTTTGATAAATGGCGAGCAGAAAGGAAGATGAGAGAAATGAGAAGATTATCAGAGGTCTTATGAAGCTTCCGCCTAACCGAAGATGTATCAACTGCAATAGTCTGGTACCCCCTGTTCCCCCTACCCCCTGTTCCCCCTTCGAATCTCTTCTTCTCTCTTTTATTTCTTGGTTTGGTTTCTTCGTTCGGCTTGCGCATGTATGCCGTGGTTCAAATATATTCCGTTCTTTCAGTATAGCAATTCTATAGTTCTTTTAAAGCGAAACTCTCCGGACTCGGTGTGTTTTAGTTGCTGAGAATCTTGATGGCTTGTAAGTGTTACAGGTTTTTGGCCTTGATAGTTTTGTTTCAAGGCATTGCCTTCTTGCGGTACCCAAATTGTAATGCCTTAGCTGAAATTTTGTCGTCAATATTGATATAATAAAAGTAACAAATAATTATCAAAGATGTGATGCAACTAAGATTTTTTGGGTAGCTCTAAACCTTTTTTTGGGGGAAATCGATCCTGTAATATTTATCTTAGCTCTCAACGCAGGGTGGTAAAACTTACGAATTTATTTTCTATGAATCTTGTATTATCTGTGATCAGAAACACTTGAACTTCCCCTCTTGAAAGTTTATCTCTCATCAGGCGATTCACGGTTAATCACTTTTACATGTCTTGGTTGTTCATTTCTTTTTACAGGGTCCGCAATATGTATGTACGACTTTTTGGACCTTCGTTTGCATGACATGCAGTGGGATACAGTGAGTTTTTTTTTTGGTTTTATTCTGAAGCTTGAAATGTACCTTGGATCAATAGAGACAGAAGATTCCTTATATAATACTTTTACCATATATCATAAACAATCTATTTGAGAATTTGGTGCACAACATACTTGTAGTTTTTTTCTTAAGTTCTGGTAATTATTGTGTTTATTGCTGTAGTCAAGAACGTGACCATTTTAAGCCATAAAATGTGGTGCTTGGGTGACATTTATGATCCTATGGCTGGGCTGTCGGCATTGTTGTGGGCAGTTTCTGGAACCTGAAATTATAAATGAGAAATTGTCACACCTTATTATTTTGGTTTCCTTTTCCAATTTTTTTCAAGTGATGACAATCATGGGAAAAGGGAACGACTAATGCAAAAAGTTAATGCTTTCTCATGGAGTATTCCCCCCCACTTGTGTGTCTTTCTTTAAGTGCAAACGCAGGACGTCATCTGAATTAGCAATTTTTTAAACATATGTTCCATCTATTTGGTTCACATCACGATTTTTTGTGTAAAATTATATAGCCTTTTTTCTCATAATTTAACTATGACATGTAATCCTTTGAAGAACTAGTATTTATTTCTGAAGTAGTGGAACTACATTAGTTTTTATGCACAACATGTAGTGTATGGTTCTTAAAATTGCCTGTCTAATTTAATGTTATACAGTCGTGAGTTTACGCATCGAGTGAAGTCCGTATCAATGGCAAAATTCACTTCTCAGGAGGTAGAAGCTCTTCAAAATGGTGGCAACCAGGTAAAGTGTGAATTATCTCTGGGCTGATATTTGGAGCTGCCCTTAGTGACATCCTGAAACGAGTTTATCTATGTGTTACTTGATCCAGTGTGCAAGGGACACATACTTGAAAGATTGGGATTTCCAAAGGCAGCGTCTGCCAGATAGCAGGTGCAATCATTGTTAAGAGCTAAAAAAGTAGCATGACAATAGGCAAGTATATTTGTTTGTGTGTAGATTTAATCACTTAAAATAATCATGCTTTACATTTGCAGCAATGTTGACAAAATAAGGGAGTTTATAAGGAATGTGTACATTGACCGAAGATATGCAGGAGCAAGGTCTTCTAACAAGCCTCCAAGAGATACGCAGGCAATATATTTTGAAGTTATTGATATGTTGCACTTGCTGTTATACCAGATTTTTTCTGAAGTTATCTTTGTCTTAGACTTGTATTTCTTTTTTCTCCCCCTTTCCAAGAGTAAAAGTTGATGTGCTGAGTTTCTGGCTACATTTGGTAGCTGGTAGTGTGGATTGCAGGGTATGAATTGTTGAAGTTGATTGCATTGTACTAAAATATTAATATGGATTCAGTACAAATCAAAACATCGTATAACTTAATGGATATATAATTAGAGTTGTGACTGATCTGTTCCCCCATTGTTATGCACACTTCATGTAAAATGTTTTTCTATTTTCTTTTCATCATTTGATTCTATGTAAAATGAGTGACATTGTGACTTTTTATGGGCAAATAATGGGGCATTTTCATTTTTTTTACTATTTTTCAAAGAAAATAATCGAAATTAAAAGGAAATTACTCAAGTTTAGAGTATTTTTCTTTGAAAAATTATAAAATGTTAAAATGAAACTTCAGTTTTTGGCCTCAATGTAACAAACCAGTCTTTTCTTAGTCCTGATAAATGAAATCAATAACACTCAATAATCCTATAGACCTGAGGTAATTATCCCCCTCTGGTTCAATACTTATGTGTTTGCTTGGCAATTGACTGTAGAGCCCTAGAATCCATGGAGATGACACAAGGCGTGCTAGCTCTTATCATTCATATTCTCAAAGTCCTCCATATGATTATCAATATGAAGATCGGCGGTATGGAAGGCAAGCTGCTGCATTGACCAGGAAGCCTGGTTCAGATAAAGGTCGCTATGAAGGGAAGATGTCTAGTATTTTTTATAGTCCTGGACGCTTCAGTGATCATGCATCCGAGGATGGCTTTGCTAACGAGGGATCTGGTCCAAGAATTTCAGACTATTCTATGTCTAGTGCTAATGAACAATTCAAATCTGTTGTGCAATCTCCTAAGTTTTATAGGGACATGCGAAGTAGTGCATTCCATCAGCGTTCTAGTGCCGGTTCAAGTGAAGATGTATGGTCTCCATCGCGGTATACATCTTTGGAAACTATTGTCAAGGGTGATTCAGATGGACATGATCCATCAGTAAGTTCTTTTTTGTTATTGTATCTATGGTTAAAAAAAACATAGGCACTTGCTAATGGTATTTGTGCCTATGTAATTTCCTTTTTAAATTGATGAGGAATTGGATCCATTGATTTTATGAAGTTTTTACATTTTATTGCATGGACTTTTTTGTTGACCGGTGATTATGTAGATTGTAGACACGTTTGATTCTGTACTTGTTAATTTCCAAATGCTTGTGATCTTGTGTCTATATATAACATGTTGATTATGCCCTTCTTTGTTACATGACATGATATTAACTGGTGTCCTTTATTCAGAGGACCGTACCACAGGGATCAACTGTCTGCAATCCGTCATCCCATAAGTCTTACAGTTCTGGTGGTTTAGATTTATTTTCGGAGCCTGTCCAAGCATCTGGATCCAATCAAAATAAGGTGTCTGACATACCAGTATCGCAACAATCACATCCGGCAAGATCAGTTAGCTTGGATCTTTCAAAGTCAACAGTGGCATCTGAGATGTTGTCCTCCCTAACACCACCTATTGATCTTTTTGAGTTTCCAGCATCATCTCAGGCTCCATCAGTGGATTTGTTCCAACCATCTATTTTGTCTTCAGCTCCTTCAAACGAAAATCAACCTTCACAAACATCCCAGTCGTCATCTATTGACTTCTTTGCAGATGTTTCTAAGCTGCAGCCTGCTGCTCCATCAGATGAGAAGTCACCAGAGTTCTTTGTCCCTAAAAATGAAGGATGGGCTACATTTGATATCCCTCAGCCCTCGGCATCTCCTGCACAAGTTGAAATTCTGGCAGGAGTTCCTCCAACTGACAAGTCTTTGCTGGAATTATTTGATCCATTTTTAACTTCAAATGCCAGCAAGAAGTGGCCATCTTTTGATACTTCTGGTGTTCATGAACTTTCAGTCACTTCTAATGGATGGCATGGTAGTGTGCAAGATGGAGAACAAGCTTCCGATACTGCAGCAAATGCTCAAGTAAGCAATCGCAGATATTGGATTTGATATTTCTTGTTTTAGTGCTTGTCTGGGAATCACTTCCTCCTAACGAGTATACAAGTCAAGACAAAAAGTATCTCGAAATCAGTAAAAAATATCTCGAAATCCGTAGAAGCATATCAAAATCCGTAAAATATCTCGGAATCTGTAAACGCCTTTTTTCCAACGGAATTCCCAAACGCACACTTATACTCCTTGAGAAATTTATGATGCTATATATTTTCTTTTCTTTGGCCCTCAAGTATTAGACAATTGGACAAATTGAAAATTAAATAATGTTTTGAATGCTTATCCTGAACAGCCATGGAATGCATTTGAAGATTCTGTTTCCCAGCTCCCTGTGGGTACCATTGATCAAGGGGCGCAACTGCTTAATCCTCCATCTAGTGATGATCAATTTTTAAGCTCAAAAGTTTCTGAGGTTGGTGCATTTATATTGTAATATGATGATAGTTGCCAAGGTTTTCTGGAAAACGAAATTCTAAAACATTTTCTCTTATCAGGGTTCCAAGGGTGAAGTGCAAGACTTTGCCCCTATTGGTGCATTCGCTGATAATATTCAATCAGATGTTAGTGGTTTACCATATCCTCCGACTGTGATTCCTCTGACGGTTTGTTCTCTTTAGGCCGCTTGAGCCTTTTTTTCTATTTCAGATTTTTTTTTTGTGTTTTCTGTTATTAAATGTCTTCTTCCAGGCGGAGACTCAACCCAGTACAACCAACCAGAAATCAACGAATCCATTTGATCTTCCTTATGAATCTGAGGTAGAGCACAACAATATGGTATGTGATTGATTGTTGGTGAATATCTATGAACAATATGGTATGTGATTGATTGTTGGTGAATATCTATGTTAATCAGATCGACTTGAAATTGTGAAATGTCTCAATGGAATTGTCTTTCATGATTTTCTTTTATAGTTAATAACCCTGACTATCTCATAATGTTGAACCTAAAAATAATTTATTATGCCTTAATTCACTTGCATGGTGGTTACGAGAGATAGGTTAACATGTTCTTCTGCATTTATTTATTGTTTTTCTTTTATCAACTGCAGTTCGTTGATCTGAGCTCATTGCAAGCTGCTCTGCCAGATTCCCAGTTGGCTCCTCCATACCATGGTGGTAATGCTATAGTTGAACCATGGCTCCCGCATAGTGTGACCCCATATATTTCTTCTGCAGGACAAGGTAGTCGTCCAAGATTTCTACTAGAAGTTCAAACATCACCGAAATACTTTTATTTTTTGTCACAATCATTACCAGGCTTCTTGCTTCCCTGTATGAACCATCTTGTATTTGTGTGCACAAGTAAATGCATTTATTCAAATGAATCTATCGGCAGGAATTTCCTATTTCCCTTCATATTCTTATTTTGGTTCCATTATGTAGGGGGTCTAACATTCATGGCTGTGCAGCCACAAAGCTCTCAAATGCCGTAAGTTGCATCATGTCCTTGCATTTTCTTTTTTAATCCAAATAATGGTGGTTGTGTTTGTTGCTGCTTTTGTTTGAAGCTATGTCTTCATTCTTTCCAATGAATAAAATGGAAGTGTTCAAGTTATTTGTTTTAGCCTTTTTCATTCGACCATGACCTTTCCATACAATTGACTTTCTGAGTTGCTTATTATTTACAGGAACATCCAGACGCACGGACCAGTTGCATCTTTTGGGGGCAACCCTTTTGCATAGGGATTCGGTTGTATAGTGTGGTGTTTTTTGCATGGCAAAATTTGCTCATAGGAGTCGTTAGTGTGATTTATTCTTAGTCACACTGTTTTCAATTACTTTTGCAGCAAGTGAGGCCTTGCAATTCATAGTTCCTGTGGCATGCTGGCCGAATGGCGCTGTTCTTAGAAATTAGAAGTATTGATTAGGAGTTAGTGTTCTGGCAGGTATTGTAATTTAACGCAGACAACCTGGAATTTAGGGTGAGATTTTTGACGCAGCATTGATATATATTGTAGTTGTAATTCCCCCCTTTAGATACTGTATAAGAAATAGGATTTTAATTTAATCTTTGTGCAAGAGAGGATCAACGATTATTAAAAGGCAATGGGTTTGGTGTTGCTATACTGAAACCAAAGAGAGAGAGAGAAAGGAAACTTGCAAAATTCTCATTAACAGGTATGATGACATACATACCGACTAATAACACGAGTTTCCAATTAGTTGATTAACATTGCAGCCACAGAAGGAAGGCAATGAGAGTGAAAAAACGTAGCGGTGAAATTACGATTGACGCATTCAAGCCTTCCTCTCGTCTGAGGCCTTAGTTTGAAACAGCGACAATGGACCACATCGTTATAAGTCGAACTTCTATTTACGGGGTTCAACTTCCGACGGGTTCACCTGATTTGTCCATTGTTTCAGTATTAGCATGGTCATTTCAAAACTTGTGAAATCGTATTCTATAATTCTACAAATGCGTAAATTTTTTTAACGATGATCAAACAATACAAAGCATGAAATTAATTACTCCTGGAAAAAAAATTGAGATCTCTGTGGTAAAGAGGAGCGGCCTCCCTACTCCTCATAAAGAAGAGGGTTGTCTCTCTCCGTTTGTGCGTGCCATGGACTATGCTGAAAAGAGAAGTGAAGGCAAAGCAACAACCACCTCTTCACAAGAAAGTGGATTTTTGAGACCTCTAATCATTTTAGCACCATGATAAAAGATCTCTCCATGGGGGTGGATATAGCAGTTGTTCCTTCTCAGTGTCTCATACGCTTCATAATTGTCAGAAGCATGGAACTGACAGACAAGTGACAACGCATTAGATCCTTTCACCTGCCTTCTGTATTTTCTAAATTTACCGAAGCCAGCAAAAACTTCTGACTCGAATAAATTAAACTATGCAAAAAAATCTACAACCTTAGTGATGCTGTGAAGGTTTCATTTATTATAGCAGTTCCACTAAATTTTAGCAGTACGCAACATTCGTTCAATATGCTCTTTATAGGGAAAAAAAAACCTCCACAAAAGAAAATTGAAAAAAATGATATCAAACTGTATAATGAGTTTGATTGCTTTCACTTGAGGTTCTGCCAGTGATCTCATTCACTACACTGATAAATCTCAAAAAGCAAACTAAGGGACGTGCTCAAATGTCAAGGATCCCACGCATACACTTTATTCGACGGATAATCATTCTCAGAGTGACATGATCAGAGAGAACAATAAAGTTAAGGGGGAAAATTGATATTTTCTCCTAGCTTTGCTGACGACGAGCCGTGGTGCCACGTGACTCAGAAAAGGAAAAGGAGGAAATTAAAATGGTGAAACTCTCCTCTCGCTGACTTTGGTTTCTATATTGACTACGTAATCAAGTTAAAGGTTGAAGGCAATAAAAGGGTCAGGTAGATGAGTGAGTGTAAAAATAAAGTGGTTCCCTCTGCTTTTCTAGTCATCGAGTATATAAGCAACTCTCACATGTAGTGCTACCCTGTGAAAGCTCTTTACTTGCCGAAAAACAAAAATTAAGAGGAGGGTGAGACAAAGGGTGGAAATCGTGTAGCCATGGGAAGACCTCCTTGCTGTGACAAAGTTGGGATCAAGAAGGGACCTTGGACACCTGAGGAAGATATCATTCTTGTTTCTTACATCCAAGAACATGGCCCTGGAAATTGGAGATCAGTGCCTACTAATACTGGTAAATTTCAGTCACTTTTCAGATCCAAACCCTTTTCATTTTTTTCACACTCTGATTAAACTCCTGAAATATGCTATGATAATGGCTTGTTCTTAATCTATCGTGGATTTCTCAATAAATTGGTAGAGATAAAATCTTCTTCTGTGATTAAAAAGGTTTGTCAAGGTGCAGCAAAAGTTGCAGGCTGAGATGGACTAACTACCTCAGGCCAGGAATCAAGAGAGGGAACTTCACACCTCATGAGGAAGGAATTATAATTCATTTGCAGGCTCTTCTGGGGAACAAGTAATATCCAACAAACCTCGTCCTTCTGTTTGGTTTTTTCGTCTTCTTTGTTCTGATAAAAAGGAAAGAAAGAAAGAAACAGAAAATTCAGCCACATACACATAGCTTCACCAGTCACCTCGTGTCTCTTTCAATTTAAATTGAAATGAAGTTTTTGTATACATTTTTAAATGATATCTATCTGAAGTTGTGAATTTAATTTATTGATGATTGAGCAGATGGGCAGCCATAGCTTCGTACCTACCACAAAGAACAGATAATGATATAAAGAATTATTGGAACACACATCTAAAGAAGAAGCTGAAGAAATTTCAAGCAGCCTTGGAGCCCCAACTAGTGTCAACGGACTCAACTACGTCTGCTCAGTTTGTATCTAAGAGCTTTCATGACACAAGTTTAGATATGAGCAACACTTCATCTCTTAGGCTTAGTCAGTCTCAGTCCTCCTCCACCACCTATGCCTCAAGCACTGAGAACATCTCACGACTCTTGCAAGGTTGGATGAGATCATCCCCAAAGCCAGACAACAGTCTTCTCCAAGTAACCAAAGACAAAGAGCTTCAAAACAACAACGTTAACAGCTTTGAAGACAGTAAGCCGATGATGGTGAAGTCTGCATCAGTACCTTCAGCTTTAAACTTTGGGTCGTATAATCATCATCAAGCAAAAGATCATGAGCAAGAGGGCGGAGATATGGTGTCCCATGAAGAGTTCGATTATATTCTGTCGTTCGAGAACCTTAACAATGCTGCTTGGGACAAGTCCACTTGTGATTCTGTGCTTGATAACAGTTCCGAAGTTGTAGCTGAGAAGGTTCATGATAAGCAGAGATCAGAAAGCAATAGTGCTCCTCCATTGTCGTTTCTCGAGAAGTGGCTGTTTGAGGAAAATGTCGGCCATGAGGAGATGATGGAACAATCTCCTATGTTCTAACATAGAAGCAACGTATTAAGATCAATCCCTGATAATTATTCTGGGGTATGACAATTAACCAACATAACCAGTCAGAGAGGAAAGCACGCAAAAAAAAAGTTAGGATTTTTATTATATATATATATATATATAATGAGGGTCTTGCAGTTAATTAGGATCTCTCTCTCTCAACATGTAACTTGAAGTTTATGAATGATTTGTCTCAAGCTAGCTTAGTGAATCAATTAACCAGCTCACTGCCTTGTGAAAAACTACAAATGTTTACTTGAGCAAGAGCCCAAATAATAGGTAATTTTCTGACATACCCTTGGTGCACTTTTGGATCGAAATGTTTGAAACTTGATGTGCGTATGTATTCTTCTTCTTCTTTCTGTTCATTATTGTTGCATGTAGTATCTGTACAAAATAAAAGAGGCGAGAAAGACGCAATGAAAAACGATATATGCATGTTAGTAAGCGTAACACACACTCACTCAGAGTTTCCAAAGTGTAGAAGCTTATTGTGATCACTAAAAATCATTGATGTCATGGACGGTAATAAACTTTAATGGCTTAGGTTGGTGCATTATTATAGGCTAGCTAAATCATCAATGTAATAACTATTGGTTACGGGTCTATATGACGATCCTTGAAAACCTACCAAGCATATTGGTTGTAATGATCATTAATATTAATTGATGCTAGCCACTAAACATTTCAGAGAAACTAAAGAGCACTTGAAAAGATAAGGGAAAATACCCAAAACAGAAACATATATTGGCAAGGCGGTGGCCTTTAATTAATTCGGCCTTAAGGCTCCAGCTATTACAGTATCTACTATATAGTATTATAGAATCAATAATATAATGAACCTCTAAGCCAACATGAATGAATTTCATTATACTGGGACTAAAATGGGCTTTACGAAAGAAGGAAAAATTATCCAAATAAGAGTGATGAAACAGGATGGTGTCACGAAAGTCTTGCAAGCAAATATGGGAAAATATGGGTGCCTCGAAGTCTTTTCCTTTAAGGAAAAAAAATATAATATTTGTATGGGAAACCTGTGAACCTTCTTCATCTTTCGGTGTGGCATATGGCTACAGATCATGCAGCCACCTGTCTCTATATCACAAGATATCTAACAAAATGGGTTTAAATCTTCTGCTGCTGCATCAACTTTCACCTCAGAAGCTCCAACCCAATCATAACTCGCCATGCGTTCTCATCACGCCCTCACCTTTCTTCTTCAGATCGTATTGTATAATAATGCTGACAAATATTAATGAGTAGCAATAAAAACAAATAATAAAGCAACTATTCGGGGATGTTGAAGACCAGTTAATGCAGCATGTTGTGATTGGCAGTGGACAACTAGAGATGAGGTGCGTCATTTAATACCCTAATAAAACTATTCCTGCAATTTAATAATCCCAGCAGACAATTATCAAGTACTGTATATATAGGCATGTGGAATGAACAGTAAACGTGAAACCAATTATTTTCCGTCCAATTTTTACTTGCAGACGCATATTCTCATACTGAAAGCGATCACTACTGTATAATTTTGCTTATCTTTAACCCATCATATGTTACCCTCGTAGGGTATATCCATCTCGAAACCAACCAGGGTCATCGGTTTCTATTTCTATGTTTGTGTTATCTTAAAAAACAAGACTGAAACCGTACGAGGGCTTTTGCATGGAGTTATATGCATAACTACTTCGTCCTACATGTGTGTGTGTGGTGCCAAATATTTGGCGAATCAAACTGAAGCAATGAGTCTCTCCTTCACATTTTACTTTTACTTTGAAATCATGCTAATTTCTGATTAAAAAAAGAAATCATGGTAATTTAATTCATTTAGACAAATGGTACGAGCTTTACCTAGTTACTGTACGTACGTAGCTGGAAAATTTAATTATTATACTGCAACTGCTTATTAATGATGTTGGAGTTAGAGTAGCGCGTATAAAGAGTTTAGCTATCAAAATTAAATTTATTTAATAAATCTTGAATAATAATTAAATGTCCATAACTTGTAATAAATATTCAGAAGAGCTCATTATATTAATGTTGGAAATTGGGGTATTATCTTAATACCGGAATAGGCATTATCTCGTATATATGGAACACAATTCTGAGCATATAAGCATATATAGATTTATTCCTCTCCTAGATTTATTGAATAGACATCAATATATTTTTAACCAATGAATTATATTTAATCTAATCTAGAAATTAAAAGTTATACTATCTTGAACTATGCCCTTCTTTATATTTAGATATACCCACTTGATCATATTTATAAGGTAGAAGGAAAAAGCTTTTGGGTTCTATTTATAAAGTTGGTTATTGTTATTGTTGTTATAAGTTATATCATTAAACTTTACACACATGGATGTATCAATTTACCATTTTATTATGTCCTACTTGGTTGAGAGATATATACAAAGTTAGATTTGAAAAGGCTAATTAAAGAGGTTTAAAACTTGAAGAAGAGTGAGAGGAAAGGCAAATATCACATCAGATATATATGATGCTGCTCATGAGCAAGAAAGATGCCTTCTCTTTTTCACAAATCCAATCCGCCTGGGGACCAACCCACAAATTAAGCATCCAATCCAATTTCAACAAAAAACGTGGAACTAATTTGTATTAAGGAATTTTAATACTCACTGGGAGTCATCCGTCTTTAATTACATACAGAGTGACCCCACAGTCTTGAATGCAATTTAAGTAGTGTCCAATCATGGGTTTGTTTGGATAGTCCGTTGGGAGAACGTGTACAGATTCTGAGATAAATATGTGAGAGGAATTTTATCTCGGTAAGTGCAGGAATGACTTTTGGGGAGGCAAACGGCCTCCCCAAACAAGCCCCATATCCTCAAAAATAAAAATTTAGCTCTCTCCCCTCTTTGAATCAACGTCTGTGCTATTATGTCAGAAAATGAAAAGGCTGCTTGCTGCCTGCCAGAACCATCCCCATTTAATTGCCATTCAAAATTATTAGCATCAACACTCTCTCTACCACTAATCCCACAAACACAGTGCCCTTTTACTTTAAACCACCACCACCACGACCTTCATCATGGTTCATGGATCATATATAAATTTGACTGCATATCATGCTGTGGTTGTGCCAATTTCTTCTTTATTAGTGTCCAGTGACCATACAAATCAAAGTTTCTTTTGGATCAAATTTGCCAGAGACTAATTAACCCTGTCAGCAACTTATCTCATTTTCTGCAATAACAAAGGTTCCATTAATCTCACTGTTGCTGCATGATACTATCTTGTATATAACCATGACTCTACTATCCTATATATGCCTTTATCTAGTGCAAAGAGGGAGAGAGGCTTAACAACCGGGAAGGCTTAATATTTATCTATTTTTAATATTTCCTCCTCGACATGTTCTGAATTATATTAACTCTATCAAGCAATGTTTTAAAAAATTGATAAGATATTGAACTGAGATATGATGAAAAAGGGATTCAATAATTTATTTATGATTGAATCCATTTTTTTAAATATAATATTTCATGATCAAATCATTATATTAATATATATGTAATAATATTTCGTATCTAATAGTGATTTGATATTACCAAACCGATGTCCATATTCTTCACCAACACAACCTGTGTTGGATCTTTATATAAAAAAATAAGTATGAAAAACTGGATCGGATCGATCAATTCAAACAGAAAATAGGTGAACCGACTACT
Source organism: Vachellia pachyceras (assembly GCA_025593235.1). Taxonomy (NCBI): domain Eukaryota; kingdom Viridiplantae; phylum Streptophyta; class Magnoliopsida; order Fabales; family Fabaceae; genus Vachellia; species Vachellia pachyceras. The sequence goes on from JANTPZ010142894.1 coordinate 26,177, forward strand.
GATCCGGTCAGATTTAGTTAATAAAGCAGAGGAAGCATAGCCCGTTACGAATCGGCGTATCTCAGCCTGAACCGGTATAACCCGGGTAAAACGTCGAGCAGGGTGACCAGTTTAAATTTTATAAGGAAAAAAATGGAGGGGAAGAAAGAGGAGGACGTGCTTCAATTCTTCAATCTATCGAGTCCACTACTCTGAGCTTCCTTCTCCATCTTCGAACATGAAGCGGTGCTGGAGATCATCCATGACAGCAACAAGAAGGTCTCACATGGTGGTAGGAACGGGGCAGAGAGACAAGATCTAAAAGCTAGATGGAGATACAAAGCTTGGATCTGAGTTAAAAGTTACTCTTACCACTCTTCATTCCTCCTCTGAAACACCGACTACCCTCTTCACAAATATTGCTTCCTTTCTTTGTTTTAATTATTATTTGCATCGTACTGCACGTTTGAGCCCCGTTGCTCCATGCTCTCACTTGTCAAGTCACTAGTTTGAGTTACTGACCGTCACTTCTCTGCTTCAATCTTCATTTTCTCAATTTGTAAAATATAAATAAGAAAACCACAATTATTTATTTTATTAATAAGTAGTTACTGAGTACTCATCCATTCAATTCATTTAAACTCTACGTGGGGGCATAAATTAAATTCAATCATATCTTATCTACACAAAAATAATTACTATAGGGAGATAAATAGTCTTTGCATATGTCAATTAAATTAAATTGTATTATTTTAATGTAATCCCGATCTAACCTGTTGACCCTTAAACCACTGCTTCAACGGTTTATCATCCAGTCCGATTTTTAATGCGTTGCAAAAAAGGAACTTATGAAAGGTGACAATTAGTTAAACCACCCTCTGTGAAGCTAAAATCACATAATGAAGCAAACCCCAGAGAAGCGTCTCTTATAACAAGCATGTTGACAAGTGGGTCTGAATATGGCGTTGATAAATAAAAGTCTCTGTTGTAGCCCAGCTAGCAATTAGAGAAAAACAAGAAGAAAACTAATATTAATGCTCAAAATACACTCTGTGGAATAACTCTCACAGCCTAATCTATGAGAAAAATCCCATAGCCTCTGTGAAAACAAGTTCACAGCCTAAAGAGGTCTGGAGAACCAGCACCTTCCTCCACACACTAATACAAAATCAGCCTCCCTTTCACAACTAGAGGCCAATGTTTAAATAGATCCAGAATTACATTACACACTACCCAAAATACCAATTTAAGGGGACAAAGCTAAAGCCTATAGCTTACTCTAAAAAATACCCCTATCATCCAAAATAGTAGGAAGCAGCCAAGTCAACTTGGAATCTCATAAAGCAAGTTTGACCAGGGTTCTAACAGTCTCCAACGGGAACAACTGCCCCATGAGGTTAAGCTTTTGGAGACTGGGAATCATATTGCTTCCTAATTCAAAGGCTTCCCACCGACACTATGTAACTATACAGAAATGTCCTCAGTACAGTCTATGATATATATTGACCCATCAGCTTACATGTCAACGTATCATACATTGCGAGGTCAACAAGCAGAAAAAATTGAATCTCACACCAGTTGAACATTTTTCATGTATGATTTGGCAAGAGAAGTGAAGTGTTGAAGAACGAATACAATGGAAGGTCATGGCAAAATATCAGAACAAAAGAGTGAAAGGTCACATGCAGGACATATTGTACATCAACTCAATCCTTTTTGCATCCTGTTTGAGCTCAGCTCCGAGCACTATGAAGCACAAATTCTGGGTTTAAGAGGTAAGAAAAAGACGGTTGTTAATGAAAATACTGATTCCAAATTCAACCATTGATATGATCATACCTATGCAGAGCATGAAGGGGCCTCTTTAATGCGACCACGAGATCAGCTCATTAAGTCTTGATAAATTATTTTGTCACTGACTGACATAGAGCCAGGCTATAGCTGATCATTGTCACATTCTCTGAACCTCTTCATAGATTGAATTGAAGAGAGCAGACGATATGTACCTCTCACCAAAACTTGGAAATATAACCTTCATTCGCGCAAGAATTAAATAGATTAAAATCAAGTGTTTTTTCGTGAGAATAATACTCTGTAAAGGCGTCAATCAAAAGCGAACACACACAGAGACACAATATTCTTATTAGAGTATTTCTAGTAGCATCCACGAAAACCGAAAGACTCACTACAATGAGTTTTCCAACATTCTCAGGCCGTTTTGCTACATTTATGGCAGCAGCCGCTGCAGCTCCTGAAGAAATCCCAACCTAAACCAAAGTTTGAAAAAAATTATAATATAATAAATATCCTAAAAAATACAGGCCCCTTCCCTCATCACAGTAATATTGCAACATCGAGAAGCATACTAAACATGAATTAATTGACCAAGAACCGAAAGGGGGCAAAAGAATTTGAAGCAAAAAGGTTGAACCAAAGAATAAAAAGGGTTCTGAAACTAGAACAAAAACACAAAACTTGTAAAGCCATAAGCAGACACCACCTTCTGTTTACAATCAAACAACAACGATGATGATTGCATAGGATCATATACATCAAGATGTTGGAGTGTTCAGCCTACCAGTAAACCTTCTTCCATGGCTAATCTCCTCGCCATTTCAATAGCTTCAACGTTGGT
>JANTPZ010142898.1:0-10037 GCA_025593235.1 Vachellia pachyceras
ACAAAGCTATAGACATACCACTTGCCATCCTGTTTTCTTTTTACATGCATGCTTGCTTTACAACCAATTTTTGGAGATGGGCGTGGATTGATTGCATCATCAGATTGCTGTTTGTTACCATATCTTATACACGAAAACTTGGCATCAATAAATTCTTTTGATGCTCTAGAACGACGACTGCTCAACTTGGCAGTGCCAAACCCCACAGACTTGGCATACTCCTTATAAAATGCATAGGCAGCTTCATGCGATTCAAATTCCATATCATCACGAGGCTCTGAAATTGTACTACCCATGAGAAAAGAAGAATCCATAATTATAGTGGCAAAAATCAGATCCGCTTCACTCACAAAATTATTGTGTTACACGTCCACATGTACTGCTCCAGCATAAAGGCATAAAATCTGTTCTCAATAATCTCACCACCCCAGCAACTGAATGGATATAGAAAACTTCACTAAGATATACAAAATACAAATGGCAACAGGAGTGAAATTTTCAATCTCTCAGATATATAAATATATAGTTCGGGTATAAATACCACCAGCTAAATAGTCAAGGAAACATCACTAGAGAGTGAAAACATTACATCAAAAAGAAAAAAATCATATTCATAACACCATTAACCTATAGCTATGATTGTCTTCATCAATCTACTTTAATGGAGCCTTATTTAAGATGTATAAAAGTCCACTAGACCAGAACGACAATGAAATCATTTCTTTTCTTTTCCTTTCCTTTTTTTGTTTTTCTCTCCTTATCTGTTACTTGTCAACAGTTCTCTCTTATTTTCAAACAATGCAACAATCACATTTTTTTATCATTGATTTTGTTTTCCTCTCTAAAATTTATCCATTTTTTTTTCTTCCAAAGAAGTCATGTTCCCCCAAATTATTATCTATCTTGCACACCAAATAGAGAGGAAAAATCTAGTTTATATTTGTAAATCATCTAAATCTCCAGCCCCTTTGGCAACATCAATGCAATAATACAGAGGATTTTGGTTTTTATCCCGATAGCCAACTTAAGCTCAATTTTTCAGTTTGTTCCTCTATTTGAGCTTTTGAGTCTGCTTCAACTGTGGCATTACCGATATATTCAGTCCAGATTTCATGATTGTTTGTTAAAATACCGAAGAGCATCCTAGAAGCTATTCATATGCATCTCAACAATTCATAAGGCAAGATTCAACCCTAATCAAAATAATGCTATGAACAGTACTTATGCTTTTTGTCAAAAGCTATCTTGGTTGGCTTCCCCTTTCCAATACTCTATAGCAGAACAGAAAGCACTGAATTCGATTTTAAATTAGACGTACTAATATAAAGCACCCGAAATTTAAACAATTTCCATATACCAAATTAGCACTCTTAACTGTTCAATGCAAATCCGAAAAACCAAACAACAAATATGAAATTCGAATATCATCAAGTTCAGAAAGTCTAAGATGTGAACTAATCATTACCTAATTGAACATCCAGACCAGTGCCACTTTTAAGCAGAGGAATCAATAGTCAGCGTCACGGTCTTACAGATGGAGGGAAAAGGACCGACTCCAACTGCCGTCTCCACACAACACTTTAAAACAGAGCTTCAAAAATAATGCATCAGATCACCAATAAATCTTTGACCCGTCGAAATGAGACAGTAAACAGCAGCAATAAAGAAGCCAGATCAGCAAAGAAAGACGGAATCAAATTATTAGAACCCTAGCATTTCAGGGAGAAGAAAACAAAAATATTTGAGGACATTAGAGAGATTGGCATCAGAAAGAGGGAAATTGAAGATCGGCGTGCGTCTACCGGAAGAAAAGACAGAGATTGAAACGATAGAGCGCGCACAGGAGGGCCAGCGAGATGAGAGAATTTGGGGGAAACAGGCTTGGAATGTCTCGTCTGCTACATTCCAAGAAACGACACCGTATTATTTGTCGTCGCAAATCTTAGCCATTTGTTCAGCAGACGGTCAAGATTAGTTCAGTAAACTGAAATTTCATATCACCCCCCCCCACCGGAACCGCACTACACGACCAGCTTCTTCTTGCTTGGAAAGAAGAAAAAAACATAGCAGATCACGTCATTTTGACACTGATCTGAAGAAGTAAAGGTAGGAACTGAGTTTCGCATTGAAGAAGAAAGAGTTGGAGATGCAAGTTCTAGTTCCACATTCAAGGCAGATTTACTGAAGGCATCAATAAAATGTGGGAAACACAAAAATGTATAATGCTGGCAAAGATGGCAACTCACTAGAACCAGGAGCTGTTCGAACAATCATTAAGACGCCGGAGAACCAGGTTCTCTTGCCGGTGAAGTAACCTGTGGTTTTCATGTACCTTGTGGCCTTCGAATTCTCATGTAAATTCTCGAACGTTGTTGTTCTAGAAAGATCAGACGTAGGGTTTGAGATAAGATTGGGACCAATGACAGAGAGATCATGAAAGGCTTGTTTGGATAGCCCGTTTGGACATCTAAAAACCATTCTTGGGTTTACCGAGGTAAATTCATCTCACATATTTACTTCAGAATCTGTATCCATTTTCTCAACGGAGTTACCAATCAAGCCAGAAGTCGAATTTGGGAAATCACCTTTTTGTATCCTAGATCAACCCCAATATAGGGGCGGTGGATGATGAAGGAGACTAACCTTTGGGTACAAGGTTTTACCCTCATATGTCAAATAGCATGCCTACCTACATATATTGCCTTTACTTTGGATAGGTTTAACTAATGTGGAATTTGAACACACACACTACTTGCTGCATTGCCCTTCCCTGCCATTCACTCACTCCAAGATCCCTTAGGGTGTTAGGTCCCTAACAGTGCTTAGTATGACACTCTCCCCACCAACGAAAAAAGTCTTCCTCATTTTTGATACCATAATGTGACATCTTGATATGTTGTTTCTGTTTAGCCACCCGCAAACATAAGGCTTTGTCATCTTAAGTTCTCACAGTCACCCAAATTAAAAGGCGTTTCGAATATCAAAAGCCATGCCCCAACTATATATATAACATACACCTTGGACGAGTCCAACTGATATGGGACTTGAGTGCATCCTGTCTACCACGTTTCCATTCCCCCTTCACCCACTGCGAGGTTCATCAGAGTGTTAGGCTCCTAGCAGCGTTTAGTGTGATTTTCTCCCCACCAACGGGAAAACCCAATGCATACGTGTAACTAACAGGGGTAATACATTGTGACGTCACATGAATGATGTTTAAAAGTTATATATGATTTATCTTTCTCCATCCTTTGGCTAGGATCAAGTGTAGAATAATAATTGAGAATATGTCAAACTTGCATAAGAAACTTAGATTTATGTGTATGGAACAATAAAATATCGTCAAGTCAGCATATCTTGATTTTAAAAAACAAAGTGCATTAAATAAAATCTATCCACGCGTTTGATCTTTCATTTTGATCAATACATATAATTGCTCAGTAGGAATTAAAAATTTGCAAGAGTCAACATGAACAAAGGTTTTCCCTTTGTAATCCAACGTAACACGTACACTTTCTGAAGCAACACTTCATCAAGAATTTAGACGCATTCCAATGTGAATGATGTTTAAAAAATAAAAATTATATCTCGTCAAATCAATCCATGTTTGAAAAATCTCACCAAATATTTAATATCCCGGAAATATCTCTAATAAGATTAACTTCCATACTTATTAAAATAAGTGAAAGTTTCCCATTAACCTTCTTCTTCACTTGTAAATCCGATGGATTGCTGTAGTTTACAACTACATACAAAGACATCATCACTATTGCTCTTAGTTTGCCAGAGAAGTTTGATCAATCCAGGTATATATGATGATGATCTTCTTCCTCATTCCTAATTATATATATAAACATGAAGAACTGTGAATCTCAAAGAATTGTCATCTTCTTATTCAGGTCTTACATCATATAGTCTACACACTACAAAATTTTAAGTTCGTAGGATCTCATAGAATCTCATGGAGAATAAATTACTTGTGGGTGTGGCCCTCTCTCTCGTAGCCACCGGGATTGCTGCGTTCTATCTCTATTATTCTTCCCGGAAGAAGAACACCACAGGTTTGACTCTTTCAATCTCACTTACCTTCTTGCTGTTCTGGTGTTGGCAATGGTATTGGCGGCTCTTCATGAACTAATTCATAGTTCATTTATTTTTTATAAAAAACAACTATCATATATAAGCTATTCTTAATTAAGTACCTATTTTATCCCTGTTTAATTACTTGTATTAATATTATTGCTTTCACTCACACCCTTTTTCCTACCACACATTCTTTCTCTTCCACGCATCTCTTTTTTCTACTTCTCTCTCTCTCTCTCTCTCTCTCTCTCGTACCCTTTCCCTATAAATAAAAAAGTTACAGTTTTTACATGCTTATTATCTTTAATTAATTTTAGCCAACTTCTTGATCAACTTCATTCATTTGGTCAAATTATGTATATGGAGGGAGTATTTCTACGCAAATACCGACAGCAAAGCTATGTATGCATGGTATTCATTCATTCATTCCATAAAAGTGTAGAATCAACGTAAGCAATTCATAAGCACGCCAGCTCTTTTGTATTCAAAGAAAATTTTGCAATAATTGTTATCATCTTATAATTTTTTATATAAAGGGGTGATCTTATTGTTGTTATTCAATAATTTGCACTATTTTAATTTTTGTTTTTGAAAATAAAGGTGCAAGAGTTATTTTTTCAGTTGCAAAATCACTTTCTTGAGATTTTCGTATAACGATTTGGACTTAGGAACAAAGGATTAAACTTGAGGGTTCATCACATGGAATAATCCAGCATCACCAATCCTTCTTTTCAGAAAAAATTATGAATATGTCCCAAATACGAGGCTTGTTTATAAATAAATCACATGAATTAGTTAATATACAGTGAAGTCTAAAATTCCCTTTGTTTTATTTTTTAGATGTGCCAAAAGACCAAATTGCCCTTGACTAATCTAATTGGGGGTTGACTAAGTAAATCAAATAGGTTTATTTGTAGATCCAGAAAATGGTAATCCTGCGTGAAATTTGAATAACTGGTACAAAAGTTTTGTAGATTCACTTGTAAATATAAGAGGTTTGAGCTGTAGCCTGTACATTTAGGAGGTTAAGTTATAGATCCATATGTAAAATTTGAATAAAGGGTAATTTAGTTATTTACACGTGAAAAGAATATCACTCAAGTATCTTGAATTCACTGCATTTTAGCAAATTTGTGGGACTTATTTACAAATGAGTCCCAAAACCTATTCATAATTTTTCCTATTTTATTATGTTCTATGCGCATATCAGAACAACCTTAATTATATCCAAGGTACCCATGCTTTTTCTTTTTAGCTATCTCCAGGCTACCAATGCTGGTGCTAGATACAAATTAAATTCTTTTTTTTTTTGCCAAACAGATACAAATTGAATTCAAATGGGAGTAAGCATAAAATATTTGAACAGCTATATGTTTATTATAATGTTATTATTGGAAATTGATTGGAGATATCAGCATCCAAATTTATTTGGAATAATTAACATCCTATAGTTTTTGTTCATGTCAGTAATGGCTGCTTTCGCGGATTCTTCCGAAGTTCTCAAGGAAAAATATGATGTTTTTATCAGTTTTAGAGGTCCAGATGTTAGACAGGGGTTTCTTAGCCATTTGACAAAGCAGTTGCGACAAGAGGGGATAGATGCTTAGTTCGATGAGAGGCTAGAGAGTGGAGATGAAATTTCACCTGGTCTTTCGGAAGCAATAGAAAGATCAATACTTGGGTTGGTGATATTTTCAAAAGACTACGCTTCTTCAAGGTGGTGCTTAGAAGAGCTAGTGAAAATCATGGAATGCAAACGAGTCAAAAATCAGATTGTAATTCCAGTTTTCTATAAGGTAGACCCAAGTCACGTTAGGCATCAAGAAGGATCTTATGCAGATGCATTTGCTCAGCTTAAAAAAAAGTTCAAAGATGACGCCCGCTTGCAAGTTTGGAGATCTGTCTTGACAGACACTGCAAACTTATCTGGTTATCATCATTCCTCAAATTTTAAGTAAGTTTTCTCTCTTTATGTTTATTCAATATACCTTGTCAAAGTTTATTATCTATTATATGCTTTCTTCATATAAAAATTTAAAACTAATTATATACATGCATGTATTGTTTTTAAACAGTTGAGTGATTTTTTATAAAAAAGAATAATTTCTTCCTTTGAACATGTCAGAAATGAATCTGATCTTATTGATGAAATAATCGAAGATTTATCAAAAAAGCTAAATGCTAAAGACCCAATTGTGCCAAGGAGCCTGATGATTGGATTTGAGGACAATTTGGCTTGTACAGAATCATTTATGAAAGTTGACACACAGGAGCTTGGAGTTCTCGGAATCTGGGGCAAGGGAGGGATAGGTAAAACAACCTTAGCTCAAGCTTTATTTGACAAATTTTGCCGCCAATTTGATAGTTATTGCTTTATATCAAATGTGAAAGATGAATCAGAAAAGATTGGATTACCTGGTTTGCTTAAAAATATTCTCCGTTTACTACTAAAAGTCGAAAATCTCACAATGCAAGAAGGAATCAACATTCAAAGGAGGTTACGAAGAACAAGAGTTCTTCTAGTGCTTGATGATGTAGACACCCCCAGCCAGTTAAAGTATCTTATTGAAGAAAATCTTTCATTGGGACCACGGAGCAAAGTCATCATAACAAGTCGAGATAGGCAAGTTCTTGTTAGTGGAGGAGCTCATGGAGTACACGAGGTGAAGGAATTAAAAATGGAAGAATCACTTCAACTTTTTTGCTGGCATGCTTTCAAGCAAGGCCATCCAAAACAGGGATATGAAAAGCTATCAATGGAGGTAGTTGAATATGCAAGTGGCCTTCCTCTAGCATTGAAAGTTTTGGGTTCATATTTGTTCTCTAAAGATACAAAAATATGGGAGCATGCCCTCCAAAAATTCAAATAGTACCCCCATGCAGATATTCAACTTGTATTGAGGGTGAGTTATGATGGACTTGATATACCACAAAAGAGGGTGTTTTTAGACATAGCATTCTTTTTTAAAGGGAAAAGAAAAGATGATGTTATTAGAGTGCTAGATGCTTGTCATGATTTCTACACCTATTATGAAATAGATAACCTTGTAGATAAATCTCTCGTAACTATCTCAAGAGATAATAGTACAATAGAAATTCATGATTTGTTACAAGACATGGCTGAACAAATAGTTCGTGAGGAATCTGCAGAGCATTTTGAAAAACGAAGCCGATTAAATGATTCAAAGGAAATTGAAGATGTACTAAAAAATAACAAGGTCAGAGAATCATGCATTAACTTCCTTTTTCATTAATTAGTTATGTTTTTTAATTTGACAAGTTTTTACTCATTAGTTTTTTGAAGAATTTTTAAACTCTCATTGGTTCGTATTATTTATTCCAGGGAACGGATGCAATTGAAGGCATTGTATTGGATGTTGAAAAAGATCTATACTTAAGTGCTGGCGCTTTCCAGAAAATGACGAACTTAAGATTTCTCGAGATCAAACCTCACCGAGGTCCGAAAGTTCATACTGTGCATTTTCCTCATGGTCTTGACTCACCTTCTAACAAACTAAGGTATTTTCGTTGGCACTGGTATCGTTTGGAGTCTCTACCATTGGGTTTTTGTCCAGAAAAACTAGTTGAAATCCATTTGGAAAAGAGCAAAATAAAAAAATTATGGGACGGTGTGCAGGTAATTACATACTAATTTATGTTTCAGTCTTCAACATATTGAAATTGAGAGGGTCTTTCCAGTAACTTTTCTATTTGATGGTCATAGGATCTAAAGAATTTGAAGATAATAAATCTCAACTTTTCCCTAGAGCTCAAGGAGTTGCCTGATTTCTCCGAGGCATGTAACCTTGAAATGGTGGACCTCAGTTGTTGTCAAAAGTTGTGTAGTATTCATCCATCTATCTTATGTCTTCCCAAACTTGTTTCTCTGAATCTAAGATTGTGCATAAATCTAAAGAATCCTAACGGGATGAGTCATTCGAAATCTCTCAAGCATCTCACACTGACTGGCTGCAGCAGTCTCGAGGAAGTTTTGTTGTCATCAGAAGAAATGACAAGTTTAGATTTAGCTAAAACTGGTATTGAAGCATTGAAGTTGCCAATTGGACGTTTCAATAAACTTGAAGAGCTATATCTCGGTCGGCCTCTCAGGAGATTTCACGTAAATGATCTAAGTTGCCTGAAGTCTCTTAAGATATTCTCTCTTTCTAAATTTAGAGAAGGAATTGACAAATCAGAATTAGTCATTCTGTTTAATGCCTGGAGTTCTTTAGAAGAACTGCATTTGGAAAACTGTGTGGTTTCTGAGATCCCTGAAAATATCAGTGCCTTGTCATTGTTGAAGGTTCTATCACTACGAGGATGTAGCGTGCAGAGTTTGCCTAATAGCGTCAAGCAACTTTCGGAGCTGAAAGAGATTGATCTGGGTGAATGCAAGAAGCTTAGGTCCATACCAGAGCTTCCACCTTCCATTACTCGATTTTATGTGCACGAATGTCCATTGTTAGAGACTTTCGATTTCAAAGTGATGAGAGCAATATATAACAACAACTCCAGTGAGTTAAAAGTGTGTTACCCAGGAAGCACAATTCCAAAGTTCTTCACATATTCTCATACGGGGAAGAGTTCCATTACTATAGAGCTTGCACCACCTTCTTCTTCTTCTTCTTCTGACCATTTGCTGGGTTTTGCTTCTTGTTTTATTCTTCCTCCAATGGACTTGAGCTATATAGCAGCATCGTTTTGCAGGAGATTCCACTTTGAAGACGAAGAGACCAATTGCAAGGATGAAACACTACTAGAAAATAATTTTATACCTGCGGATATTTCCTGCGGATAATATCCGCAGGTAATTTCCTGAGGAATTACCTGCGGATTAAAAATCCGCAGGTACTTTCGTGCGGAAAGTAAATCCGCAGGAAAATTCCTGCGGATTTTTAATCCGCAGGAAATAATTCCTGCGGATTTTGTGTCCGCAGGAAAGTTGTCTTGCGGATTTAAAATCCGCAGGAACACTTCCTGCGGATATATAATCCGCAGGAAAGTTTCCTGCGGATTCATTTTCCGCAGGAAACTTTCCTGCGGAAAATGAATCCGCAGGAAAATTTCCTGCGGAAAATGAATCCGCAGGAACATTTCCTGCGGATTATATATCCGCAGGAAGTGTTCCTGCGGATTTTAAATCCGCAGGAAAACTTTCCTGCGGACACAAAATCCGCAGGAATTATTTCATTTTCCTGCGGATTTACTTTCCGCAGGAAATAATTCCTGCGGATTTTATTTCCGCAGGAAATAATTCCTGCGGATTCATTTCCGCACGAAACTTTCCTGCGGAAAAGGAATCCGCAGGAATTATTTCCTGCGGAATGAAAATCCGCAGGAAAATATCCTGCGGATTTGTTTTCCGCAGGAAAATTTCCTGCGGAAGTGGAATCCGCAGGAATTATTTCCTGCGGAAATGCAATCCGCAGGAATTGTTTTACTATATTTTTTGGAAAAAAACATTTTCCAACATTTTAGTGCTTGTTTGAGAACTTCGCTCTCACAACGGTGCACGCAAGGCAAGACGAAACCATCTTACAATCCACAAAACCATGTAGAAATTCCTAAACTCCTTTCTCTCAACGGAGTTCCCAAACACACACTAGAAAGTCTTTCTCATTCGTCGTTCTTGTCCCTGATGTAGATAGGTTGTAACAATATATATGTTAACATTTTCATTTCGGTGATTGCAGCAACAATATCGTCTAGAGCAGGAGAATTGGCAAGACGATGTTGAGAAGACTTCGTACAAGCCGAAAAGAGGGAAGTCCCTAGAGGATTAACAATATATATTATCAACAGGAAATATCCGCAGGTATAAAATTATTTTCTAGTAGTGAGATGGGAAGTCCCTGGAGGATGATCAGAAGAGAGGTCAATATACTAAATTCTGGAATGAATTTGGGAAGTCCATTCCACTTGGTGTTATTCACCCAGTTTCTACGTTTGCCACG
>JANTPZ010142899.1:0-11397 GCA_025593235.1 Vachellia pachyceras
TTGATGAAAAATCACAGAAAATCCTGGGAAAATGAAAAATTACCATATGAACAGTACAATTTCACGAATGAATCTGTACCAATTGGACTAGTTACTGTTCAAATGAGTATTTTTCCCTCATAAAGGAATTTTCAAGCTTCAAATAGAAGTTGGAACCACTCAGTTTCGATTTTTCTAGAATTAGTTATGAATTTTCAAAGTTGGCCCGAAAAACTGTGAATAGTAACTTTCTTAAAAATGAAAGTTTTCAATTTAGTCTCTTTTGACAACTTGAGTTACTTGAGGCCATAATTTGGTTCCAACTCATCATAATGGAAGCTAAGAGGGTCAAGTAAGAGGTGTTACAGTCATCAACAAGAAGGGTCAGTGAGAGGGAGAGAGAGGAGCATCAGTGGTAGATGTGGGTGCATCAGGCTGAGGGTCCTCACTGATGGGCTGGGGAGCATTAGAGAGAGCAGGGGTTTCTGAAGGAGGTGGTGAACAAACTGGAGGAACAGGAGTGGGTTGAGGGTCTAGATGAAGAAAGGATGATGAAAAGTCAATCATGGCAAGGACTGCTTCAGGTGAGGGATCCTCAGGGGAATATGGTTGAGGAGGAGGTGGAGCAGAAGTGGAAGCTCGAGATTCTTTGATGAAGTCCTCAATGGCAAGTACCCTACCATCTAACCCAGTAATTTGATTCTGCAATCCATCAAATTTCTCCAACATTTCACTCTTGAAAAGTGAAAGTTCTTCAACCATCTTCAGAAGTGCAGTCTCAATAATCATTGGCTACCTTCAGAATAGTGCTAATGCATGTCTGTGAGTGAGCCTTGAAGTTGTCCACAAAATGTTCACCCATTTTGCCAAACTCAGTTTCCATAAAATTTTGAATGGCAGCATGGACAAATGAGGGAGCAGAGGAAGGCTAAGGAGGGGTAGAGGACTAAGCCTCATCTTGACCTTGAGAGGCAGCAGAGGTAGCCCTTTTCTTTCTCTGTTTGACTTGTACTTGAGGGTTCTCAATGCTTATATTCATCCTCTTGAGGTGAACTTCACTAAATACAGTTGGCTCAACCACCTTGTCCAAAATGTGCCAAATCTTGAGGCTTTTCAAAATAAAAGAGACCAAAGAGGAATATGGCACAGACATTCTTTTAGAAGTTTAGTGGACAAACCTCCACATTTCATCATGCACCATCTTCCCTAGATTTCTCTTTTCTTTCTTCATAATTCTTGCCAAGTTGCTGTAGTCTATGGATGAAAAGTGAGTGTAGCTTCCACTTTTATTCACTATACATCTAGAATATATGTAGTGAATAACTCTCTGTAAGGGTGGCATAGTGGAAGGTTCAAAGGCAAGTATCCCAGAAAATGTTTCCCCAGGCTTCAACAGTCCAAAAATCTCATCATTGGTCAGGGTGGACAAGTTTTCATCAAATTCTGTGATACCTAGGAATCCATTCAAAGTTTCAGGGGTTATAGTAATTTCTTTGCCCCTCATTGTTGTAACCATTGAAGAAGAGACAATTTCTCCATCTTCATTAGTCACAGATTTTGAGATTATGTTATTGTAGAAAATTCTTACTATCTCAGGGCAAAAATTATCCTTAAGATGAATCAGGGGTTTATAATGACTAAGAAATTCAGAGACTTTATACCCCATACTATACATCTTTGATATTTGCACAAACTGCAGGACACAAAGGCCTATTCTTCATTTTTTCTTCATAAATAGAAGCATTAGAGATAAATACCGACTGTGTAATAAATCCTGCTGGAGCCTTAGGTAATTCAGTGCCCTTTTTCTTCCCTTTACCCTTTGCCTTTGGTTTTGCCCTTGAAGAGATAGCCACATTAGTTTCAGGAGTGGTTCCTTCACTCTCAGTTTCTGAGTTTGTAGCAGCAGTTTGAGTAGGCACAGACTGAGAGGTAGTTATCAAGTGACCCTTCCCTTTTTCTTTTAGGATGGATTTTGGTTGTCTTGCACTTGATTTCTGGGAGACAGGTGCTACTGTTTCCTCTGACGCCACAGGTTCAGAAATTCTCACTCTTTTGGCTGGAGGTTGAGAAGTGGACTTGGATTTAGAAGGGGATTGAGATTTTCCCTTGCCAGCAGTAGACTTAGTACGAGCCATTGGGATTTTTGAAAGCAAGGTTTGGAAATGACAATATGAAAGTGCTCGGCAATGAGAGGAAAAAGAGATTATTTGAGGATATGAATGAGTGTAATAATGGGTAATGATGAATGGGTTTTGCTAGAAAACAGTTTCTGAGAGGAGTTGTAACTGTTGAGAAGCAGTTACAGTGGTTCGGGTAGAGAGGATTTTGGAGTGCTCAAGCGTTAGGGTTCGAGTATTAATGAAAAAGAAGGCTTAAGTAATCAGAAGCTGCCAGTGCTCGAGTGCTAATATGTAGTGCTCGAGTGATGGTGATCAGTGCTCGAGTGCAGAGTGTCAATGCTCGAGTGTTGAATCCTAAAGATGAACAGACAAGGCAATACTCGAGTATTAAAAACTTACACTCGAGTGTTGCACTTCAGTACTCGAGTACTCAGTTTCAATGCTCGAGTATTGAAGTCTTGGACTATAATAGCACATAACATACATCAACACTCGAGTATGAATAAACCTTCACTCAAGTGTTCTATTCTAGTGCTCGAGTACTGGTTCACTGTGCTCGAGTGTTGAGATTTCTGAGTATAGAAAACTTACTTTGCTCGAGCATTGAAGTTGAATGCTCGAGTATTACCTGCACTTTCACCATTTACTCGAGTGATGACTGCCAGTGATGAATTAAATGCCTTACTTTGCCTGAGTACTCGAGTGTTCAGCTAGTTATGCTCGAGTACTGCACTTTATGCTTCCAAAATTTGAATTATTGCTCGAGTGTTCAATCTTTTAGTGCTGCCAGTGCTTGTTCAAAACACCTGCAAAACTTTGACCAAACACTCCGAAGCTTAAGTTAGTGAAAGTTAATCATCAAAATAACTTTTAAATCAACATTAAACAATCTTTACTTACAATTCATTAGGGTTTACCATTCCCAATTCTCTTCTAATATTTACAAATTGTTCTCTAGCCAATGGTTTTGTAAAGATATCAGCTACTTAAAGATGAGTTGAAATGAATTCAACCTTGATATCCTTCGCTTGCACATGATCTCTTATGAAATGGTGTCTAATGTCAATGTGCATGGTTCTTGAGTGATGCAAAGGATTCTTGGTGAGGTTGATGGTGCTGGTGTTATCACAGTAAATTGGAATTTCATTGAACACCATTCCCAAATCTTGAAGTTGCTGATTCATCCATAAGACTTGAGCACAACAACTTGCAGCAGCAATATATTCAGCTTCTGTTGATGATAATGACACAGTGGATTGCTTTTTGCTAAACCAAGAGACTAGGGCACCTCCAAGAAATTGACATTGACCACTAGTACTTTTTCTGTCAGTTTTATACCCAGCATCATCTGAATCTGAATAAGCAATTAATTGGTCATTTGTTCCTTTTGGATGCCAAATTCCAAGATCAATATTTCCAGCAAGATATCTGAAAATTCTCTTCACATTTTCAGCATGAGATTCTTTTGGAGTAGATTGAAATCTTGCACACATTCTGACACTGAATTGAATGTCTAGTCTGCTTGTTGTAAGATAAAGAAGAGAACCAATCATTCCTTTGTATCTTTTGATATCATAGTCTTTTCCATTGACATCAGCATCAAGGAGTGCTATTGAACTCATGGGAGTATCAGCACTTTTGCATTGATCCATTCCAAACTTCTTTAGCAACTCTCTAAGGTATTTGCCCTGATTTATGAAGGTTCCATTCTTTCTTTGATTGATTTGAAGACCAAGAAAAAAATTCAATTCTCCCATCATAGACATTTCAAATTCAACCTGCATCATCTTAGCAAACTCTTGACAAAGATCATTGTTAGTGGCACCAAAAATAATATCATCAACATAAATCTGTACAACTAACATGATTGATTTTGAATGCTTTGTAAATAAGGTTGTATCACTTTTCCTCTGACAAAATCTTTGTTGATTAGGAAATTGCTTAATATTTCATACCAAGCTCTTGGAGCTTGTTTTAAACCATAAAGAGCTTTCTTAAGTTTGTAAACATAATTTGGTTTAGAAATATCTTCAAATCCTGGAGGTTGTTCAACAAAAACTTCTTCCATGATAAAACCATTTAAGAAAGCACTTTTGACATCCATTTGAAATCCATTATACAGGCAAAAGCAAGTAACATACGAATAGCTTCTAATCTTACCACAGGTGCATAGGTTTCATCATAATCAATACCTTCTTCTTGATTATAACCTTTTGCAACCAATCTTGCTTTTGTTTCTGACAATAATTCCTAATTCATCAAGTTTATTCCTAAAAACCCATTTTGAACCAATAACAAGATGATCCTTGGGTCTAGGAACTAAATCTCAAACTTTTCAAATTGATTTAGTTCTTCTTCCATTGCAATTATCTAATCATTGTCAGTTAAAGCTTCCTCAATATTCTTGGGTTCCATTTGAGATATGAAAGCTGAAAATTGAGCCTCATTAAATCTTTTTCTGGTACGTACACCTTCACTCATCTCTCCAATCACTTGATTGGTGGGATGATTGCGGATGTACTTCCAGGCTTTTGGTTGAGGAGATTGAGGAAGTTCCTTTGATTGTTCGTTTTCAAAAACATGAGTTGGCTGACAATCAGTTGAACTTTCATTGTTTGGATTTTCAAAATCTTTTGAAATGATAATTTCTTCATCAACATCAGGTTTTGCAGGAGGATTGGTTTCAACAAATACCACATGCACAGATTCCTCTACTACACAAGTTCTTTTGTTAAAGACCATATAGGCTCTACTTCTATTTAAATAACCAAGAAACAAACCTTCATCTAACTTGGGATCAAACTTACCAAGACTGTCCTTACCATTATTTTGAATGAAGCATTTGCTGCCAAAGACATGAAGGTGAGCCATATTTGGTTTTCTTCCCTTATATACCTCATATGGTGTCTTTCCTAGTGATGGTCTTATGTATGCCCTATTTGAGATGTAGCAAGCTATGCTTAGAGCATCTGCCCAGAAAACTTGTGACACTTGCTTCTCTGTCATCATTGCTCTTGCCATGTCAGCAAGCACCCTGTTCTTTCTTTCAACCACTCCATTCTATTGAGGAGTTCTTGGTGCTGAGAAATTGTGATTAATCCCTTCATTTTCACAATATGCTATAAAGTCTCCATTTTCAAATTCTCCACCATGATCTGTTCTAATGGAATAATAGACATACCTTTCTCATTTTTAATCTTTTTAGCAAAAACAGAGAATAATTCAAAAGTTTCACTTTTAGAAGTTAAGAATATGGTCCAAGTAAATCTTGAAAAATCATCAACAATCACTAGAGTATATAAATTTCCTCCTAAGCTTTTGACTCTAGCTGGACCCATTAAGTCCATATGAAGTAGTTCAAGAGGTCTTTTTGAGGAAAGCTCAGTTTTTGACTTGAAAGATGATTTGGTTTGCTTTCCTAACTGACAAGCATCACACACCAAATTATTTTTGAATTTGAGTTTATGAAGCCCTTGAACTAATTCATTCTTGATTAATTTGTCAAGTTGATGCGTGTTTACATGAGCCAATTGTTTATGCCACAAATGGGTTTCATCAGCTTGACTAATTAAGCATGAGTTTGAGAAATTCTTTTCTAATTCAATGGTATAGCAGTTACCATCTCTATGAGCTCTGAGTTGAATGTTCAGCTTTTCTTTATCAATGGGAAAATCCATTTTGTTGATGATGAAGCATTCCTCAGAGTAAAATATCACCCAGTTCCCTCTGTCTGTGCTTTGGCTAACACTGAGAAGATTGTGGCAAAGGCCTTCTACATGATATACATCTTTCACGGAAGCTCCATTTGAATTGGCTATTTCTCCAATTCCCGTGATCTTTCCTGACTGGTTTCCTCCAAAACTTACTTTGCCTCCATCTTTATCTTTCAGAATGATGAATCTGCTCTTATCATCTCTCATGTGTCTTGAACATCCATTGTCAATGTACCATTTGTTTGCTTTGGATGCTCTAAGACATACCTGCAGAAAAGTCATTTGGTTGCTTTAGGTACCCAAGTTTTGTTGGGTCCTCGGATGTTAGTGTTTGGTGCCTTTGGAACATAGGTTCCTTTTGGTACCCACTTGTAAGTGCCTAATACTTTATTTTTCTTGAAAAAATAGTTTCTAGTCCGATGACATTTTCTATTACAATAGCTAAAAAAAGCAAAGGGTTTTGAGGAATGAACTAACTTTTGAAAAAAATTCAAATATTTCTTGTTGCCATGCTTTTTTCTTTCCTTTATGAAAATCACTTTGAGGAGCATATCCTATACCACTTCTATCATTTGTGACTTTCTGGGTTTTCAAAATTACTTGAAGCATTTCACGACCCTGAGTGAATTTTTGAAGTGCTTTAGATAACTTTTCATTTTCATTTTTCAGATTATTGCATTTTGAACAAATACTTGTGCCAACAGGAGTTTCAGATGGTTTTTCAAGTTCTTTAACTCTTTTTCTCAAGAAGGATAATTCTTTAGCAAATTTGAGTAACTCAATATGCATTTCATCATATTCCTCACGTAATTCATCATAGCTAGGTTCAGTAAATACCTCTTTAGTGTCAATGTCTTCTTCCTGAGCCACAAGACATAGATTGGCTTCTTCTTCTGCATCGCTCTCTTCTTCTCCTGAGCTATCACCCCAAATACCTGAGACATATGCCTTTTTCTTTTTGAAGAATTTTGGCGTTTTCTTCTCTTTTTCTTTGTTTTGTGCAGCTAATTGAAGGCAATCAGCTTTCACATGGCCAGGTTTCTTGCATTCATAGCATATAATTCTACGTGAAGTTCCTTTTTGTGGCCTTCGGGAGTTTTGGTCCTTTCTCTACATTAGTCTAAATTTTCTGATGACCATTGCCAGTACTTCATCTTCCACATCTTCTTCTTCATCCTCTGATTCAGGTTCTTTTTCTTTCTCTTTGATGGTTTTGAGTGCTAGCCCCTTCTCTTCTCATCAATGTTTGTCAATTCCTTTTTGAATTTTTGCTTGCTTTCATACTCAGCAAGACTTCCAAAAAGGGCTGCAACTGAGGTCATTGATTCACCACAGGATTATTCTATGGCTGTGACCTTGGCTTTCCATTTGCTTGACACAACATTTAAGATTGTTTTTACTTGGGAGCACTGATCATATGTCTTACCAAGGGCTGCTAATTTGTTGATGAGATGGGTGTTACGCATTTGAAATTCTACAATAGTTTCTTCTTCTCTCATTCGGAGCAAATCATACTCAGTGGTGAGCATGTTAACTCTACTTTCTTTTACTGCCTCTGTGCCCTCGTAAGCTATCTCTAGAGCATCCCATATGTGTTTAACAGAAGGTAGAGTACAAACTTTGAAGAAATCATCTTCATTCAGAGCTGCCTGCAACATTAGTACAACCTTTCTGTTAAGATGAACTTTTCAGAGATCTTCACTGTTAACTCAGGATGAGTTTTAGGAGTTAGTCCATCTTCTACTTTCATAGGCACAAAGTTTTTCTGTTCAAACACGTCCCATAAATCAATGTCAGTAGCCAAGATAAAGTTTTGAAATTTTATTTTCCAAAAGGAGAATATTTGGTTGTTGAAGGCTGGAGGTCTAGTAATAGAGGCTTTGTCAGTGAGAATGTGTTCACCAAATCCTGCCATGGATCTCTCTTGAAACTGCTAAGTTCTTTACACAAGAGACCTGCTCTGATACCAAATGTTATAATAGGATTTGATTAAGAGGGGGTGAATTAGTCTAATAAAAATTTTAACACAACTTAAAACTTTCACAGAAAAAGAGATTAAAGACACTGAAGGAGAAGAAAATATGAACACGAAGAGTTTATCCTGGTTCGGTCTCCTTGACCTACGTCCAGTCCTCAGGGCACCCCCAAGATTTCCAAATCCACCATCAGCAACAGATAAGGCTTCTCAAGCCTTTACAATCTGGGAATCACTCCCCCTTTCTCTTTTCAATAAAACAGAGTATGACACTCTCTGTTTCCTAACTCATGTTCACCCAATTTTACTCAAGGCCCTTTCCTTGAGAATCTCACAAGTTTACAAAGTGTTTCAGCCTTAAATATCTCTCTCAAAAGAGTAGATGGCTAATAATGAAGCACAGAATGAATAAATGAAAAGTTACATAGAGAGCATAGTAAATGAAGACTTTAAATGCTTGGAATTGTTCTACTTGTCTCTATAATGAATGCTGGTCCTTTTATAGTTGAATCTTGATGATTTGTCCATTAGACTGCATTCAATAGCCGTTACTCTCATCAACGATCAATTGCTTTTGCATTAATGGCATTTAATGCCTTTGATTCAGTCGAGATTGAAGTTTGCAGAAGAATGTTAAGAACTCTGAGTCTCGGACCATGCCTGTGCTTCTTTCCTATTTAATGTTTCAATCTGCTGCATTTATGGGAGCAGTTAGAATTCAAAAATGTCGTTACACAAATAAGGAAAGTAGGTGTAAAGCGTAGGTATGGTGTGTGTTAGACTCAAAGCTGTCAGAAAGAGAGAGAAATAGTACTCGAGTGTAAAGTCTTTATGCTCGAGTGTTTGCTCAAAATATTTCAAAGAAAAGTTCAATGCTTTGATGCAATGCTCGAGTGTTGTGTGGAAGTGTTCTGAAAAGAGTCAAATACTCGAGTGATGATTTTCAATGCTTGAGTGTTGATTAACACTTTCTAGGAGTACTCGAGTATTCTGTGCAAGTGATGAAAAATAACTTTGACCAATCACAATACTCGAGTGATGAGAAAGTGACACTCGAGTGCTAGCAATGCTGGAAGTGAACACTGGAAGTATTGAGATGAAGTATTGATGAACAATGAGAGTATTCAGCTCGATACTCGAGTGATGAAAAGCTGGTGCTCGAGTGTTGATAGTGCTGGCAGACAATACTTGCAGTGTTGGCTTCCAGTGCTGAGTGAAAAATCACAACACTCGAGTGCTGGAAAAACTGTGCTCGAGTGTTGTCTCTGCTGGAGGCTTTCACTTGGAATGTTACTTGACAGAATTGTAAAAAGTGTCAATACTCAAGTGTTGCAAAAGTAGCACTCGAGTGTTGGCTGTGCTGTCAGCCAATGCTGGAAGTGTTACCTGACAGTGTTGAGAAAAACGTCAACACTCGAGTGCTGAATTTCATCACTCGAGTATTGGCAATACTTTCAGCCAATACTTGAAGTGTTGACTTAAAGTGCTTTCTAAAACATCAATGCTCGAGTACTGGAAACCTAGTGCTCGAGCATTGGCGCTGCTGTCATCTAATACTTGCAGCATACACACAGAGTATAGTCTAAAAACTCATTTTCAAAGCTCAGTGCTCAAGTGCCATTTTCCAATACTCGAGTATTGACAATACTTGATGTCAATACTTGAAGTGTTGACTGAAAGTGCTCAAATTTCTTAAGTTTAAAGCATGCAGCACTCGAGTATTGAATTCCACTGCTCGAGTGCTGTCAACACTTTGATAAAACACTCGAGTATTTTCAAGAAGCACTGATCCAATACTTAAAACTTGTGATTCAAAAACTCATTTTATAATTTTTCAACACAATTTTTGTCATCATCAAAACAAAGTATCAACATTCTCCCCCTTTTTGATGATGACAAAACCAAAAAATCAAAAATTATAAAGATTATATCGTATCACAAAAAAATTCATATGCAGATAGCATTCAGAATGAGATTCAAGTAAAATATAATTCATTCATAGTAAAAACAGAGTCATAACAAGAGTACACAAGAAGTTAAAATAGAAAATTACAATAATTTCAAATTCAAAAGAGCAGCAAAACAGATTCTGATTTCTCTTCTCCCCCTTTTTGTCATCAACAAGAAGGGTCAGTGAGAGGGAGAGGGAGGAACATCAGTGATGGTTGTAGGTGCTGTAACATCCATAATTTCATACTAAATGAAATAAAGGCTAATCTGATGATTATGATGATGAATTAGATACGAAAAGTAGAAAGCTCAAAAAGAAAGAAAGACTAAGGGCCGAAGTTCAGGCACGGAGTTCCGTGTGAATTCCAAAATTAAGTATATTTGCCCTAGAAGCAATATGAGGATGGGAAACCTTATAAGAAGGGACCCATACGTCATTTAATAAAAGACCAAGGACATAAAGGTCTTTTAGTATCAAAAGTAAGGGCAAAATAGTAAATTTTGAAAAAGTAGAAAAAGTAAAGGCAAAATGGTAATTATGAGAAAGTTAAACGGTATTTTGGTCATTTGACAAAAGAAAAGTCAAAGTCAAAGTCAAAAAGTCAACCAGTTGACCAAAATATCATAAAAATTTACAGATGCCCAAAAGATAGATATCGACATACCGGTTGCAATGATGTAACACAGATTTTCCAAATTCAGACCCGATTTCCGTCTACGGAATTTTGAAGGGTAAAAGAGGAAAAATAATTATTTGAAATATTAGGAGCTCTTCAAAAATTTGGAGAAAAATATGGAAAATCCAATGAATTATATAGTATTTGATAAAATTATTATCCAGTGTACAATTAAGGTGATTTTCCCGAAAATTGGGAAAAATACCTGAAAAATCCTCAAAAAATAATTATTTCGAAAATTAATTTTGGAAAATCTAGAGGGCATTTTCGAAAAAGGAAAAGGGCATGAGAATCAATGAAAAATATAGTATTTTTCAAGGCCCTAAAAGAAATTTGCTCTCCGATTGTTCCGTTTCAGGGATTTTGGACAGGATAAAATAATCCTATAAAAACTGAGATAAGTAAAGGGTATTTTGGAAATAATAATTTTATTATATTCAAGATGGAATTATGGATATTAAATGAAAAATAAAATATCTCCAGAAAAGTAGAAAAAGATTTACCGGAATAAAGTTAAGTTTACCGGTAAAAAGTGTAATCGGTAAAAGTAACCAAATGGGATCCAATTTGGTTAGAGTAACCGAATGAGAACCAGATTTTTACCCCCAATTACAGCTGTAAAAGTCACTTTATGAGGGTTAATAAGAGCATGACAAGTGGCCATTAGGTGGAAGCATGTGAACCCTTAGATCTCATTAAAGTTTCAAGATTAAATCTCAACCATTGGTTTCATTAATGTGAGATTTAATAAATCACAAAATTCCCTTCTTCTTCCAGCCATCATTCACGACATTTGGGCAGTTTTTGGAGAGCAAGAAGACGCCATATCAAGGAGGAAGAAGAGAGGAAACCTTGGTGGACATTCAAGGTAAGTAAGAGGCACATCTCTTACCATATACCAAACTCTTCCTTGCAACTTCCTCTTCACTTTCCATGGTTTCAAATTTTGATTAGACCTCTCTTTTTCAAGATTGAACATT
>JANTPZ010142904.1:0-25178 GCA_025593235.1 Vachellia pachyceras
TAGAAATAACTTTTTCCTTGGGAGAACCATTTAAGTGAGTTGATCAGCTTTCAATGTTTTGCCCTCCTGTTTTCTTGGTAAGCTTATTTATATAGTATAATAGAATGTTAGAAATCGTCTTTTTTACTAGAAATGCCACATTTATAGATTATATATTATCTTGCATTTATTTATGTACTCCATTTGGTTTTTAAAACTAAGAAAACCGTCTATGTTTATATTAAATGTTCCCTTATTTCATTGAACATGGGCTTTGATACGAATTTGATTTGTCAATTATTTATATCTCGAATAAAAAGTGCAGTAACTTTAATTTATATCATATTCAATTGAGGCTGCTCCTTACATTGAACCTTCTAACTTATAGTTTAGAAAATCAAATGTTTCATCATGTATTGATATCCATTTGTGTTTGATCAATGTTTTGCAGCAAATCAGTTTTACTTCCACTTCAACATGTGCTACCACAACTGCTGCCTTAATCCTTATTTTTCAGCATGTGCTACCAAGTGAATCAATATTTTAACTATCGGTATATTAATGCCATTGCTCTATATGTATTTCATAATTTAAAAGTTATGATTCAAACATGATCAATCCGTGCATCGCACGGGAGTCCCAGGCTCGTTTATTTAATACTATGTACCAAAATTAAAAGAAGTTTTGGAAATTTAAAAAAAAATACTCTGAAAATAATCAAAATTTCCAAATCAGTTTTCTTACTACATTTCATTGATCAATAGTTACTCACTAATATGTTTTAGTAGAATCCTTTATTTAGGATGTTCGAATATTGAAGGTACTTAAATAGAATTTCCCTAAATTTTAAAATAAAACAAGTTGTTTTTTATATTTTTTATAAACCTTCTTGTATAGTATAAAATTATTTAAAATAAGATAATCTAAACACCAATTTAATGGTGCTTTTTTCAGTATCCAAATCCTTTCAAAGTCTTCTCTCCTTTTCTTCTGAAAATTACTTTTTCACCCTTTTGTTACAATCTGGGAATAACATTTTCTTGCTCAGATATCTGCGTGGCTGCCTTTGTCTTCGCTAGATCGTTAAGTGAGAATTTTTCTTAGCTGGAGCAATTGTCTTGGATGTTTTTATCTCAAGAAAACAACTTATTCAACTCAGTGTTTCACAGGATAGCTTCACCAACTTCGTTGGTAGGACATCTCCTTGTTGAAGTTTTTCTTTCTTTTCTTTTTTTTTGCCAGACCTTGTTTAAGTTTTTCACATGCACAAGTTCGTCAGGTTATTTTCAGAATTCAAATAAACGATCTCTAGATCATAAGGTGACAAACACACCATTACTACAAGCCTCACGCTCAGTCATTTTGAATATTTATCAAAAAAAAAAAATTATGGGGTGAAAGATGATGGGGAAGAAAATCTAAGTGTCATTCATATTTTCAGTATTGTTTGATTAGTGAGATTTAAGTTAGGCAGGTACTTAAAACTCAATTCACCTGTAAAAAAACACACAAAAGGTGAGAAAACTAGATGGAATGAGATGTCTGCCCCATTCCATACCATAATGAACACCTCACCTCATTTTCTTCAAAAATTCACCTTGTACTTGCTATTATTATGCAATGATGATGTGGCTAGAACACTCATTCTGCAATAACAATAACGTATATGAAATCTGAAAAGTACATCCATTTTCAGTACAATATCCCGCATAGCATCAATTTAACAATATGTGATATAAAATGAATCTATAAAAAGCCGTACCATTTATAAGTTATGGGCAGTATGACTCACTTTTCAAACTCCTTAAAATGAACCAGTCCCACGGTCTAGTTATTTTCCACAGTGTCATTCACAAATCCTTTGACCACAGGCTCACAGTTCACATTTCCACTTCATTTAAGCTCGATAGTAATAATAAATATCAGACAACACTATCTATATATATATGCACATAGTATAGCATAAATTATGCTCATGTACTCCTTAGTTTTCCTTGTAGTTTAACCAAGTATAGTCAACATTAGGTTTGTAGCAAGGGCCAGAACAGATCCAATGCAGTAGGCTGGTAGACTAGAAGGTCGATAAACGAACGTTCTGACTGTGTGGGAATAACCTGATGGGTGATTGTAGCTGAACTTCACACCTGAACTGCCCTTGCCAAGATCGGTGCAGTGCTCATGGAAGCTACTGATGGGGCGAGCGAGACAGGCATCCCAACGATCGCTCTCGGGCATCGTCTCTGCAACAGTGTAAATCCCCCTAGCATCTGTGAAAGCCTGGTAATTTAGAACCTCCCCGGACTTTGTGATACAAAGAACAGCAACCTCAGCACCTGCATCACAAAGCAATCACAACAATCACATTTTAGGAAATCTAACAGAGTATCAATAATCAATCATGTTATGGAATAATCTGCCAAATATGAATCCTAGGTTGTATCAAGCATTTGAAATGCATTTTATTTTCCATTGGTTTTGCCGGGGAAAGGGACTAGTTCCACTTCCAGGGGACAATCGCATTGCTATTTCCTCTGTTGGAGTACTCTCAACTTTATAATCCAGGCAGGCAAATGGAATTGTGTCATCAAACCGATTAGCATTATCATCCAAATTAATTAAATGGTTCAAATGTGATAATATTGCTCATCAGAATCCAAATACAGCAGATTAAAAATAAAACTCAAGTCATGCTGCTAGAGTCGGCATACATTTTATTCAAGTAGCAAACACAACATACGATGTTGCCAATACCAATTATCCACAATATGTGAATCACAGTTACGTAAGTAGTATTGTGTTTAAGATGAAAACTTGAAGGTTTTGAATTTTCAGATTGTTTGAATATTTTTCACCAACAGCAAAAATGGAAATATATCAGATGATTGTTAGGGAAACCCTTGAGCTGCCCCTAGTTTCCCAATGACAAATCATGTAGATTACACCTTAAGAAAAACAGGAACCAAGTTATTTCAATAAATCAAACCTATCAAAAATCATGTAGACTACAAACACTTTTCCTGACTCACATCCTCCATGGAAAACAGGTCGTTCCAACGAGTTAAGTCTTGAAAATATTCACTACTCAAATGGCTATGCTAATTTTTGGCCCAAAAAAATGGCTATGCTAATGATGAAAATTTATCTTGAACGGATTGGTCAGAATGGTAACTACTTAAACTAATGTTATGTCATTCAAATAAAACAGAAAGCTTAAAGCAGCCTATCAAATTCTTGATCAAGTCTTGCAAAAACAAACGAGTAAAACACCAAGCCATCTTATGGCACGGATTCTATTTCAGTATCAAGTAAGCTATTCGTGACTGAAGATGAAATCAGTGGGATGACCAAATTGAAAGGCTGAAACTCCAATTGCAATAATTATTGATATGAAACAGATGGTACAAAACTAAATTAAGAGTCTTCCAAACTATTTCCACAGTCCAAATATAACCAAATTACACTTCACCAACCTCACAAACGCAGTTCACTTGAAGAGAGGATCAATTTCAGCACAAAATCAGAAATCCAATTGAACAACCTAGTCAGAAGGACACCCAAATGAAAGATAATGCCGATTGGGAAGGGAGAGGCCACTCAAAAAAAAAAAAGGAGGGAGGGAGAGGGACCTTCGAGGATATGGTCTTCAGGTCCAACAGAAGAATCGCCACAGACATCACAAACAACTCTGCCATGGATTTCACCAGTCCAAGCTGAAGCGCCCAAAACAAAGAACATCAATAGAATAAAACCCATTCCCACATTAAGCTTCCTCCTCCTCCTCAGAGCTTCCATGCTTCGAGTCATCTTTTACCTCCAGATGCGAACGCCCTGTAACGACTTCTTTGTACAACTTCCTCTTCCAGTGGGTTGGTAATTTTACAGTACCTGCAATTTCCCACCGACACAAGGCAAAAGGGAAGAGTCGTACAGACCCAACATAGCACTTAGCTAGGCTGTGTTACAGCCAAAAATGAAGCAGAGTGACAGAAAGGGGAAAGGAGAAGGAATGACTGAGAAAGAAAGAAGCAAGAACAGAAAGAAAGACGAAAGAAAGAAGGAGAAGGAGAAGGAGAAGAAGAGGAGGAGGAGGAAGAAAGAGAGAGAACAGAAGAGGAGCAGAGGCGGGGAAATCAGAAACACATTTCATTATGCATTATTCAAGTGTTCATTCGGTTACATATAGGCTCTCACCCATCGTGCGCGAAATAACGAACACAAACAGAAATAACGAACAAGACAGCTGGCTGTTGTGAGGCAGTTTACTGATTAGTGCCATATCAGGCTGAGTCCAACTCGCGGGTCAAGGAGCCAAACGCGTAGAAGGACCGAAGCGGAATTAAATAAATTTTAGGGACGAAACCGGTAACCCAATTCTTACATCTTCCTATAAATACCTTCCTAACCCTTGCTCTCTCTGGGGGTGCCGATCTAAGTCGGAGCTTCGATGAAAACCTAGTGGGTTTCACGCCTTCGCTCGAAGTTTTGTTGCAAAAATTATTCCTGTTCATACATTGATCTGCTCTTGAGTTTGAAGATATGCTTAACAATTCGTCTCGTTTGCTTTTGTTTTAAAATCTAAACGCTTGCCTTGTTCATTCATTCTCACTTTTTCTTTACGTAGTTCTTGATTCACTGTTAGAAGTTGATGTGGATGGTTGATTGCTCAAATGTACTGCCTACATATGTGCATTTTCTTTCAGGAAATTGTTTTCCCAATGGTGAATCCCTGTGAAAATTTGTTTTAATATTAAAAGTAGTGGACTGAATCTTGTTGAGGAGAAATGGAATCTGGGGGATTTTTTTTAAAAAAAAATCTCTTGAACATTTTTTCTAAGTAGTGAGGAAATGACTCTTACATAGTATTTGAAGATTCTTAGTAGTTTGGCTATCTCATGTATTTGCTTATTGGACAAGCGCAGCCCTTAAGATCGCCTTTCTCTTTCAGCCATGAAAGCGTTTTGAGTCATAGCTGCGCAACATAAAACTTTCCAATAACGGAGGCTTCTCTTTAGGGTTTTCCTACAGGGTCCTCCTCTATCCCAACCTGTTTCTCATATAAATCCTGAGGCATTTTTTTCTACCTTTGGTCCAGCAACTTGCATACCATTTTGTTGATCTCTGTGGAAGATGGCTTCTTGCCAATCAACCTACTTGGGATCCAACTTATGGGAGTTCAGTTCAGTTCCTTGGGTGCTTTTTTCCTGTGTCTCAATGGCAGGTGGGAAACAATTCCTACTAATGGCAATTTTCTTCCATCTCATTTGAGATGTTATATTTGATTTGTCTGGCTCAATGGTTGATTTAGATTTTTCCTTTTCTATTCATTTCATTGAGAATTGAGAAAAACAGAAGGCAAGGATGATGAATCAATTAGATGTGTGAAAGGAAAATTTCCTTTCTGAACTCAACTTTTTGAGGCATATTTACAAGTCTGACTTGCTCATTGATCTCTCAGTGTTTGAAAATGTAGTGAAGGATAATGGGATTGTTTGTGTAGTTTGTTAGGAGAACGATTACAGATTTCAAGGTAAATATGTGAGAGGAATTTTGTTAGGGTAAGCGTAAAAATGGATTGTTTGCCTCCCTAAACAAACCCATTGAATGGGATTCTCCCTACTAGCATATCATTATCCAACAATAACTATTGTTTTGAATATGAGATTTAGTGGTCTAATAGAAAAATAAAAACAAAATTGCACTAGATATGACCCAACCATTGAATAGAAAGCATCACATGAGAAGGACCGTACTGCTTTTATATGAAGGCCTTGGGCGTTTTCTGGGTCCGGAAGAAAAGACAGTAGCGAGACTATCTGAGAACAATGTGATGCATGGAGTAGTACTACGGATGAAATTGGAAGGGGTTGGTCTATATCATGTGTATTAGGGTTTAGATCTTCGAAAAAGTTAAAAAAAACAAGGATTGTGAAAATAACACCACCCGATTGTTAGACCAATATAGCCAAAAGCTAATAGAGAGACTATTCAAAATGAATTGAGCTAAATTAATTAAAGGATTAAGGTGCAATTTTAATAACTAAATTTTTCGTGAGGAGTGTTTGACACCATTAAATTTTAGAAGGCGTAAAAATGTAATGTGATAAAAAAAAACACCGTTAAATCAAATCAAACAATCTGACACTTTTAACAGTGGGTCCCACAAAATTAGTTTTCTCTCTCTCATACACGTGTCAATTCTCTTTGGCTCTCTCCCTCCTTCTCTTCTTCATCGGAGTCGCTGAAAAAAAAAAAAGCGCAGGTCCAATGTTTTGCAGTAGCTAGCGGTAGATTCTTAAGCACATATGCTTTCATTATGGATTAACTAGCACGAATAGTGGCTTCAGTAGCTTATCCTGAGTTCAACGAAGACCCTTCCGTTCCTGAGTTGGAGCGCGGAGTATGTGAGAGGAACCGAAACTAACTGGAAGGGGCGAGGAAGGAGTTGGAGATTGGAGAGTCATAATTAGGATTCATAATATTAAGCAATAACATTATTGATGATGACAAACTCTGTTTCAATCTCACATTCCTCCTCCTCCTTCTTATCGCCTAACAGTCTTTCGACCTCAATCTTTCAGCTACTACTCTTCATTCCTTGTCAATTTGACTTCAGTTTCTTCAACCTTTAAATTCTCATCATGCATCATGCCAATGGCCTTTGTACCAAACCCACCTTCAGGCTTATGGATTTCTTCGAAGCATTAGAGTAAACTGGGTAGAGAGTTAAAGTAGGGTGGATTTCTTCGAAGCATTAGAGTAAATTGGGCAGAGAGTTAAAGTTAGAGTAAACTGGGCAGAGAGTAAACAGTAGCATTGGAGCTTGGAAGGAGGAGGGAATCTTTTGGGGATACAAAGGGCGATAGTAGGAGATTCATAAGAAATGGTCGGTTTGCCACAGGTCACAGATCTCGCCATCAACGAAGACCCTTCGGGCAATGGAATCAGTCGTCATCCTTCAAAAGGCTCGTGTTTGTTTATAGTTACCACTGAATCGAGCTTAAAGTCTTAGTATTCTTAACCGTTAAAGAGAGAGCTTTGAGATCTTCTTTTAGCCGAATCCAAGTTTTTTTTTTTTGAACCGTAATGCCAGGCTTCATACATATATATCCGATAGATAGAGAGACTCTGTTACCTAGTTAGGAGCCTCTTATGCTTTGAGATGCTACCTAGCTGATGGAGCCAACTCGATGAATTGAATCCGCATCTTTTCCCATTCTTAGAACAGGTACACTAATAAAAAACAATGGTTGATGTTTCACTGGTTGATGTTTGGTCTAAATTCTCGATTTGATATGTGTCACGGGGTCATTACTCACCCCCAAAAGCTAACTTGTGGAGGCGTGCAGCGCGTTTGCTTATATAGCCCAGCACCCTCCCGAACCTCCCGATGTGGGATTTTGACATATGGTGTGAAGAAGAAGGAGAGAGAGGGAAAGAGGAAGGAATGAAGGGATGACGTGGCTAGGAGGAGAGAAAACAGACTTGTGGGACCCACAGTAACTAACCATTTGGTTAGATTTAACGGTGTTTTTTTTGCACCACTTTTGTAATGTTATGTGTATTTTTGCGCCTTCTAAAAACTTAATGGTGCAGATGCTTCTCGCAAAAAATTTAGTTGTTAAACTTTAACCTTAACCCTTGATTAAAAATGTATTCCCTTGCTTTTTTTCACTATTTTTGTGTGATCCCTTCTATTGCTCCTGTTTATGATACGTCAATAATTTTCTGTAAAATGAGATAATATTTTTTACATATTTATCTATTAATAATAAAAGCATTTCTCTATTGCATTTTAGGTTTAAAATTTACTTCTTTCATCAATTATACCTTAAAATGTAATGATTTTCTAGTTTTATTGTAATTTTATGTATGTTTTGAGTGAGTTAAATTCTTGACTTAGTAGAAATAATTCTTGCAAAAATGTTTTTCATATAACTCAGAAATTCAAAAAAATGTTTTTCATATAACTCAAAAATTCAGACACAATTAAATTAAGAATAAAATTACATAGTCATATCTTAAACTTGATAAAATAGCTTATTATAGGAACCCAAAAAAGTCCTTACACTAGAGGACTACTTTTTATTTAATAACGACCAATGAGCGCAATCGTTGTGAACTTTTTTTTAAAAAAAATCCATTAATATGGAATTTTTCTTTTCTTTTCTTTTCTTAGTAGCTCGCCTTATTTTGGAATGAATTTAAAAATTTTAATACATGGAATTCGCAAATCCCAACCCACACCCACTATATAAGTCATCATTTTCATGAAATTCGCAATTATCCGATCTAAATTTCTGTTTGATCTTCAAAAAAGAAACGCTATATACACCAATAAATAAAAATGAAAATGAAATAAAAGCAAATTACCTATCGTCAATAAGATACACAGATTCTTTTCAGAATATTGAATAGTCCTAAGAATAAGAACAATTACATTACTATTTGACGTGTATTCAAAATCCAAAGACTTCCAGGAAATCATCCCAAGCCAAAACTCAAAAACATATCATGGATTCTTATGGATCACGATCTTTTGAAGTCACTTCGTGATAAAAAACTTGCCAGATTCTTACAACCAGTGGTCTCAATATAAAAAAATTCTCAGACCTACTTGTCATTCTGTTGCAGATCAATTCCCCAAGCAGAAGCTAACTGAAACAAGAGCTGGTCTGGCGGCACACCTTCCCAGTCCTCAGCTGTATCAATTGAAGAAGAAGCTTCATGAAGATTTAGCAAGACTTCCTTCTTCACTTCCATGGGAATCCCAAAGGTATCAGGCCCATTCTCCAATACTATCTGCAACAACTGAAAATGAAAGGTTTTAACATCAAATTTAAGCCTCTAACAAATATTTGGAAGCTATATGCGACAGAGAAACTGCTCTTAATTCTGCAGAACTCCAGGTCTAATAGAAATTTGTAGATGGAGCCAATCAAATAGAGAAACAAGTATTACAAGCATTAGGTCTAGGTATTCATTGATAGGCAAATTTCTTATAGATCAGCTCTCCCAGAAAATTTCTTCTATGAACATGAAAGGCAGGAAACTAGAAACGGCAGTACAGTAACAAGGTATGGGAAATAAATAACCACACAAGCTGCCCTTCTAACATCATAATGGCTTCACTTGATAGCTTAAGTTTTTAGCTGACATTGGCATGATATGAAACTCTCTATGCCAAGCAGTTATGAAAGACAAAAGGGTTAAAGTCTATTTTTGCTCCAAAAGTTTTCGCTCAAAAGCACTCAACACCTAGAAATTTTTTTTTTGTGCGCGCGATTTTACCAAGTTTAAAAATGGAGCAATTTCCCCCAACTTAACAGACTGAAATGGTCAGCTATTGGTAGATGTCATGTAAGCAATTCTGGTAAAACTTAATATTTGTTAACATGAAGGGTGCTATTGATCCTATTTTAGACTTCCGGAACGACATTGCTGCTATTTAAAACTTCTGGGCAACATTGCACAA
The DNA here is from genome assembly GCA_025593235.1 of Vachellia pachyceras. Lineage (NCBI taxonomy): Eukaryota > Viridiplantae > Streptophyta > Magnoliopsida > Fabales > Fabaceae > Vachellia > Vachellia pachyceras. The sequence goes on from JANTPZ010142904.1 coordinate 9,452, forward strand.
AAAAGAGCTTCATGGTGCTAAGAGTTCCTGAGTGAAAACTTCTTGGATGAAAATGGACCTTAACCCAAAACAAAATGACACAAAATGAAAGGAAACGAAAAATAAATTGAAAGGCAAGAAGCACTTAATGCTGAAAAAGATATCCGTTACTCTTGATGTTGAGTCATTAATTTAGAAGTAATTTAATATAGAATGTGTTCATAAAACCAATAATTTCCTGAACCCCATTGATCTGGCGTTGCCTGCTTGAAGAAATAGCATATTTTCTATTGCAGTTATACTAAGGCTACTTCCAAAACAGTTCTTTGACTAATCTAACCACCCCTTCATCCCTTATTATTAGAAGACTACGCTTTAAAGTCTGGACCATGTACTACTCCCTCCACCCCTTAAACAAAACAACTGAAGCATTCTAATGTTCTTTGTAACAGAATGAGTTGACTTGACTTGCAAGGTCAAGCTGCCCCAAGTATTCCAAATAGAATCTATACACTGGTGAGTCGTGACAATTGAATGCATCAACACATCATATTGCTCTCTAATAGAAATGTCTGTATTATCCTTATCAAAAAAAACAGAGAGAGAGAAATAGAACGAACCGCCTGTATTATATTGTTCTCTAATACTAGAACTGAGTCTATCACGAATTAGCATCATACTAGAGATGTCACACATTGGGTAGCCCAGTTAGTTCTTGTGGTAATTAAGTGGCATGGTTGCTATTATGGTGATATCCAGGCTTGTCTCGTGCAATTGCCCCTCTAAGATGCAATGCCAAGGAACCAAAGAAGACAGACAAGTTCTGAAGTTCGGTGATCATAATTTTTTTTTATATGAAGTTTGGTGATAATTATTTTGGGTGGTAGAGATTGTGCCACCATCATTCCATGCCACCAGCCAAGCAGGGGAATTTTGTTTTACCAAAATAGACGTTTACTAGTCTAGAGATTCTAATGCATTGACTGCTCAGACAAGATTAAATAGAAGTAGACACGGCACAATCATTTCTGAGGAAACCGGGTACTGTTTTTCAATCAAGAACAGAAGAAACAAGGAAGGTGAGTCAAAGGACATTGTTCCTGTATTTGGAAAGAAAGCAACACTCAGTTAGTTACTTGAGAAAGTAGTAATATGATGGGAGAATCTTTCTTTTTTTTTACTGGAATATGATGGGAGAATAAACACAATGGCTTGACCTTAGTTTTGTGTGAATATAAGGTAGGTGAACTCTAATGAAGTAAAGGCATACCTGTTGAATCCAAGACAGGCAGACATCAAATAGATTCTGCTCTAATAAGAACTGTCCAATTGCATGCAAGATCTCACAGGCCACCTCATTCGAAAGTTGATCAATTACAGGGCCTGATCTGTCCATTAGCTTTACTAACAAGAAATCATCACCTGTGGATAAAACTTCAGCATAGGCTGAATCAATATCACCCACTTGAAGAGCATCTATAGCATTACTCCAAGAAGTCCAGATGGCATCCCTCTCTTGCCCAATATTATCATCCACCAGAGCTTCTGCAGTCATTTCTGGGATAGCCACTCTCGCTGCTCGAGATGTTCCACCGTCCTCCCCAGCAACCCTAATTGCTTCCAAGGTAGCTTCATCTTTTGAAGCTTGCCAGACACTTCTGGCAGAAGGCCCCTCACCCAGCCGAAGGGGCATTGCAACTTTATCCCAAGCTCTTCTGCTGCCCCCTTGATCAATCTCGTGAGTTGACTTTGGTGATCTTCCATCAACAGAACCACCACCAAAAGTTCTCCTCGAGGGTATCTGGCCATTTCTAGATGTAGCATGCCCAGGAAAATCCCATGCTTCAGACGTGTCAGACCTCCAAGATGACCCTCTTCCCCTCATGCCCAAAGCATTTCCATCAGATTGGCCAAATCTTTCACCAAAAGGGGTACGTCCATCACCACTTCTTCCATACTTGCCAATGGAGTAGTCAACAAAACCGTTATACTTGCCAGGTCCGCTAGAACATCCCTCAAACCCTGAAAAGTTACCACTTCTACGGCCTGATGATATAGATAAATCTCGTGCCATGTCCTCAACGACTCTCTCAAGACCTCGTACCCTGTTCTCTAAAGTCACCATGCCATCATGAGATCCACCCATAAAATCCTACAAATTTGTTAAGATCCATCACTGACAGTGTATATTAGAGCAAAGTTGTATGCCATAGTGTAATGATCATACCTGCACCATGTTCATCAGATGAGTTTGTTGTCTTTCAAGCTGCAGTAACTGCCTCTGGATAGCCAACCAGTTTCCTCTGTTGTTGAAAGAGACTTCTGATTGACCATCAGTTTTAGGAAAACCTGCTACATTAGCAGAACTTTCCCTCTGACTGATATCAATTCTATCATCAGTATCATGAGCCTTTGTTCTTAATTCTTTTCCATTCACTTTCTTTTCAGAGTATCTGTCATAGGCAAAATCATCATGGTTTTGTTGTCTAAGATTCACATCATTGCTTCTCTCTAAGATGCGATATTTATTGCTAACAGATCCATGAAAATCACCAGTAGAAACATTTCCAGAGCAATTTATTCTTTCTTTTGAACTTTTTAAGCTTGCCTCTGATTCTCCCTCATTGTTTGTGCCTGAAGAATTGATACATCTACGAGGTACAACTACTTCTACAGGTAAGTCATCTGAACCCCTTCTTTCAAGTTTCTGGAAGAATTCTAGGTTTATCTCTTTATCAGTCAAAGCGGGAGCTTTCTTTTTCAATATTACAACTGCCTTCTCTGGAATATTGACAGGTTTGGCTTTGGCAGTAGAATCCAAGTCAGAAGAACCAGGTGATAAATCCTTTGCTGATGGGCCAGTCTTACGTTCTCCAAGATGTACCTTTTTCATGTCACTTGTTTCTGATGAAACAGTTTCTGGTTTATCACCATCTAAAACATTAGGAGAGAAAACGGAAGTGAAAAAACATGCAACACTGTACATGAAGTATAGATCATGTCAGACAATAGAAGAATGCTTACCGCACTTGGGATCATCAGTAGCTCCATCTCCTTTTCCTGCAATCTTTTTCCATAACTGCAGAGCTTCTGTCATGCTATCTCTGACAGGTTTTATCTGAAAACCAATAATACCTTTTTGATTTGGGAGTCAATGAGCACTTCAATGCAATTATTTGCCTAGTTGCCCTAGAATGAAATTTTGACTAAGCACTAGTATTATATGTATTGACAACAAACCCTATGAGTTGCTATCTTAAGAGTATAACCTCTAAAGGAGAAGAACAGACACTATAGGATATTATTGTAATGGATAACCAATGAAAATTAGCTGTTCATAGTAATTATGTCACTGTTATCTCAAGAGATTCGCTTCACAAAAATCAAGTCACTTTCATGCGCTGAATATATTAAACACATATCAATCAACATAACATATAAAAGTAAAATAGATCAGAACCATTCCTTTAATGTTTATTTACTATTTATTGACAAGATTAGCTTTTTAGAACTCTGTAACTCTTAAAAAGAAAAATAAAAATCTTCAATTCTCATGCAAATGTAGAATAATTCAATCGTGAAAGATGCTCAAGGAAGGAGACAATTTTATTTTATTCTTTTCTTTTGTGGGGAGGGGATAGACTATGCAACTTTCTGTAGGCAAAAATAGAAATCTTTCTGCGCTCATACATAAGATAAACTAGAATGCCTGCAAAACAGTCACATACGACCCCTATTTAGTGTGGTTACTTCGCTGTAAGGAGGACTTCATGGTCTCATTCCTTCCTAGAAATACAGCTTCCTTCAAAAAAAATAAGAAGTATTGCATGAATGGGGAGGATAGACTACATAGCCTCCATTGAGAAACAAAGCATGAAACTTGTATGTAAAAGAATTAAATGAAGAAGTTGAGAAGTATGTTTGAGCTTGACTAATGATGATAAGGAAATCTCGTTGCAAATGCTACCTTATCAAAACGGCATGCCTCAAGTGCTTCAAATGTAGATGTTGCTCCATCCATAACCAACCTGCTTGAATGCAAAGCTAAGGAGCTTAAAGCATCAGCAGCTGCCTTACGTGTTGCCCAATCAGTACTGGTGAGGCACTCACGGATACTAGATAGTAAATGTTCCATGCTCTGCGGTGCAATTGCTCCAACCTGCAATTCAATTACCTCTTAGAAATCTGTCTAACTGCTATACTCTCATCGAAATTCATAGTATTTCATGATGCATTAGAAAGTTTATGTAAAGAAAACATTAAAGAACGATAACCTCCCAAATGGAGCCACCCAAAAATAGATATAACGAATGAAAATGGAAGATCAAATAATCCAAATGCTACAAACAGATGAACAAAAGTCTAAGAAGAGGTATTCCCTACCATGTTCTTCAATCAAAATACAACATGCGAAGAAACCTTTCTAGAAAACCATTCATATCCTGTCACGCTACAAAAAGTGTCTGAGTATAAAATTATATTATGCGCAAGTTTTTTGTTCTGGTGCATGTGCATAAATATTCGCAAATCAATCATCTTTAAAATTATACCTAAGTAATTACCACCGCCGTTCTCATTATATTTCTATGCTAAAAGGGCCTTCCCAATGTCACTATTCTAACATGAAAGGATCTAACTTAATCTCAAACACGCAAACCTGAGACAAGCTAGCTACAACAGGTAAGACTGAAGCTTTAGCCAAGAAGTTGGGATTGTTAAGGAACTTGCATATCCTGGGGCATAGCTTCTGAAACGCAGAAATGGGTGGGTCTGAAGCGCAATCCACCATCTTGGCCATGCATATAGCAGCACCGGATTGCACTCCCTTGTTTTGCTCACCCATCGCTTCAAACAAAGGCTTCACAAATAATGCAACCACAGAACCAAGACCCCCGTTATCGGTTACCCCGCCTACACCTTTCAAGTACTGCGCCGACAACGCACCAATAGCGTCACGACACGCATCCTTCACACCTGAATCAGAGTCATTGAGTCTCTTCACAATGTGGGCAATAATTTTGGTCAAGTGGGTCGACGTAGAATCGCTATGAGTCGCACAAACCACTGTGAGCAACCTAAGGGACTCTTTCTTCACAGCCGGTTTCGGATCGTTGGACGCCTCATACAAGCAATTCAGAATCATGGGTATGCTATCGGGGGATAAACTTTGGATGATTTTTTCCAAGTCTTCAACTGAGATCTGGTAAGTGTCTCTGTCAGAAAGCTTGGAGAGAGAAGTGAGGATCCTTCCCTTGAGTTCGACCATAGCAAGATGAGAAGAAAGAGAAGAAGAGGAAGATCTAGTAGACGGTGGAGTCGAAGATGGTTGATTAGAAGTTTTCATGGTTTTCGAGTGCTTGTGTCTCTGCAAACTCATCGTCGCTGTCAATAGAGAGCAGCAGCTAGCAGTGAAACCTAAGAAAAATGCAAGTCGTCTTTGAAGTTGGAAAAGGCTTAATTAAAGAATCGAGAAATGCTCAAATGAGGAAGGGAAGATGACACGTTAAATGGTAACGAGCAGTGCTTGCGGTTTCAGATAGAGGAAGAAGAAGGTGAGAGAAGAGTGAAAGCCAAGCTTGCTTTGGTGGATTTAGCGAAGAAAATGATGGGAAAATGAGGAACGACTGAGACCCCAGACCTGTGCTCAAGGAATGAGGAAAACACCGAAAGGTGGGTATTTTTGAAAAATTGAAATCAAAGAAATTTTGAAAAAGAAATCAAAGAAATTTGCCTTTTGGTTGGGAGGGGATTAACGTTTAAAAATGGAACAAAATGATACTAATTTACATTTTATTTCATTAATTCAATAGACTGCACAAGTTTTTTAAATTCATAAAATGATGTTTGGCCAAAAATGTATAAAATGATAAACATAAAAAGTGAAAATATTTTATTTATGTGTGTGTATAAATATATTGTGTGTGATGTATCATATATTTGTGATATTATGAATAATGTAGTTTCCAATCAATGTTATAAAGTATAAAATTTTACCATTCAACCAATTCTTTTTTTTTTTTTTGCCGTATCAGATTTGTATTTAAAATTATAAATATATTTAATCAATTTAATGTTTAACAAGGGTTCGTTCATTTTATCTTATGCAGTCCACCAAAGTTCGTATAATTTTATTAACTTCTCATCAATTTTTTTAAAAAAAATATGAATAAATAAAAAATCTTACTGCAAGGAAAAAAGGTTATTCTTTCATTACATACATGATTTAATTAAGGAATATACATATAAATTTTTTTCGCTTACATCTTTTTGTTATACATTTTAATGTTAATAATATATATAAATAATATAAATTCATAATTGAACTGGTATTTTTAATAATATAATTGGATATTGTATATTAATTTCATAGAATTGTATATCCCACAAGAATTGTAATGTTTATGGGTAAAACCGTAAAAGGCAATCCAAAAGGGAAACCGCCAAGGTTTGTCCATGATGATCGTGAGCAGGTGATGATGTATGTAGGGTCAGGTTGAAATGGGCCTGTGAAGCAATGACATTTCCTCTTAGATATTTTTCACCTTCAAATTCCTGGCCTGCCAATGCTGGTTTACGGCTATGTGAAATTAAGTCACCAATGAAAAACTAACGGTTGATTGAAACAAATGGAAAACGGTTTGTTTCAGTTTAAGTAAAATCTTGAGTTTGATTTCTTGTGTATGCAGTAGCCACTGTTGGGAGACTCGACATGGGTCGGGTCCGGATTAGTCGGGGCGAAGCTGCGGAGACCGGACAAGAAACCAAAAAAAAGTTACCAATGGAAATGGATTGGGTAGTGCCTATAAAATATGTGCCAAGAGAACGGAATTGAGTTTTTGATGCTCTTGCAAAAGAGGTCATATCCGATATCATGGTTTATCATTCTTGTCCGCCTTCATATGTAAAACGTCTATTTTGAGCATTTAAGCTCTCCTTTATAACAAAAAAAAATGTAAATTTGGTATAATACTATTTAATATAGAATAATTTTTAGTCCAATTACTAAAAAAATTTATTCACAATCAACGATGTTATGAGTTCAAATCTCACTCCCGATGTAAGGAATTTATTGGTGGGCAATATATAAATGCATATATCTAAATGTTATCTGCACCTTAAAGTATATCATGATCCTAGTGAGCTCCGTAACCCAACTTACCTAAATTTTCGTTATAACAAAACAAAGTTAGTTAAATTTTTCAAAAAAAAAAATTAAATGAATTATTTAATTATAACATATATTTTGAAATAGTTATATATATTAGATCATGTATCAATTTACAAGTTATGCAAACTAGTTTGGAGAAAATGATAAATATGTATGAGAATTGTATTCAGGCTCCAGATGAAGAAAATAATATATAACAATCTATGAACATCTCAAAGAATCGCTTTCACTTATCATTAATGAGTCATTGAAGCTTTCAGGTATTATTTTCATTGCTTGATAACTCACTGCAATTCTCCTTAAATATATCGACTAATTAGTTTCATCAATCTTCTCAACAAAGTTAACTGACTATTATATTAGCAATCACAGGTAATATTAAATTTTAAGCATGCATATATAATGAAGTTTTCAGATTTTACTGCAGATTGTATATTATACTTTTATTGATATAGGACTTGACATAGGTGGAGGTTATAAAATCAACTTAGTGTGTAGGGTTCATGTCTTATGTGAAAGATAAGGTAGAATGAATCAAATTCATAATTTATATAACGCAATATTTTTATAAATTACCTGTTATGTAAAATACTTGATACTCGTGGACTTGTGCATGTTAAGGGTGTCCATGTGATGTATAGGTTCAAGACAAGACCGTACTCATAAATAGTATTATTTTTATTTTTAATATAACTATCAGTTAATTTTTTACGAAAAAATTAAAGAAGCTACATAAATTACTTTAATATATATGTATTTGTAGTTATATAAGTTAAAAAAAATAGTTTGGGTGAAAATGATAAATATATCAATTGATAACTATTTTTACTCGTTTCTCATCTCACAAGAAACACACAAGAAGCAATCAACTTATGTCAAATAATTTATTTAACTTTTTTTAATATTTTCAAGAATAGTTGGGATAATTTATAGTACCATAAAAATAGTTCATCACTCGAGAAATGTTCATTAGCAAAAACTTTTGGATTTTTATTGGCCCCCATAGCTTCCTAGCATCCGTTGAGACTTTTTTTTTTGTGAATATAGGTTAAACCCTATCGAGTATCCGATCCTTTTGGGCCGACTAACCTAGATTCGGGGGAACAGTTCTGGGTGGTTAGGTTTCAACCCCCTCCCAATTGGCTCTGCGGAGAATCGAACCATAATTCATCCTACCAAACTCATCCCTAATTACCGGTGACCCAAGAATCAATTCGTTTATGTTGAGACTTTTTGAGTATTGAGGTTGCCAAGGATTTGTTAATAAAAGCTTCCTTGCTTTGCATTTAACAAAAGGTGAAGAGCAGTATACCTGGTGAACATTAGAACTAGCTCATACATGTCTTCCTCGCTGACCTTTAAAACTGTAAAAAAGATAAATCAGGGTTTTAAATTTTCATAATCCAAAATCAAGACCTTGGACTAAGTTAATTTTAAAATGTTAGGATAAAGACCACGTTATGTGATAGATTGATTTTATCACACTATGATAGATTAATTTATTTCTCTGTACATTCTTTTTAGATTGACTGCAACACGTTGGTAAGGTTTAGTGAGAACATTTAATCATGGGAAAATTCCAAAAAAGACTTTTGAAATTGTAAAATGATAAATCATGGTTTCGAATTTCTATAATCCCAAATCAGAACTTTTGACCAAACAGAGACTCCAAAATGTTAGGGAAAAGACTACGTTACCCTTGAGTTAAATATGATTTTTCAAAACCAATTTCCATTATTATCATTTCCTACTTTTTTATTGTCATTCTTTATTTCATTGTTGTTATTCAAATGAATATCTTATTTTCATATATTTTTCAATAATACCATATTCCATTGTTGTCATTCCCATTTCTTTGTTGTTATTCGAATGGATATATTATTTTCATATATTCTTCAACAAATATCATGTATGACATTCGAATGATCAGTTTTTCTATTGGAATGAAGTTTCCATCTTCAATTTATTTGGATAAAGTGTGAAAAATTTTAGCTAATATCTTGATTCATATTCAGATAAGCTGAAGATGGGAACTTCATTAGAATGGAAAAAAGGGGTCATTCGAATATTATATGTTATATTTGCTGAAAATAAGATATTCATTCAAATAACAACAATAAAATATGAAGTGACAACAACGGAGTAGAAAATGATAACAATGGAATATGATACTTGCTGAAAAATATATGAAAATAAAATATTCATTCGAATAACAATAAATGTAATAGGGAATGACAACAATAGAGTAGGAAATGACAACAGTGGAAATTGATTATGAAAGATCATATTTAACTGGGGCAACAAGGTATTTTCCTTAACATTTTGAAATCTTTATTTGGTCTAGGATCATGATTTGGGGTAATGGAATTCGAAACCCTAATTATACTTTTACAATTTTAAAGGTCGTTTGTTATTTTCCCAAGATTAATATTCTCATTAAACCCTACCAACATGTTGCAATCAATCTAAAAAGTGTGTACAAAGAAAGGAATTAATCTATCATAATGTGGTAACATAAAGTTTAATCATCGTTTAAGAGTTTATTTGGAACCTCTGTACAAAATTTAGGTTTTGGCGCAAAACATAGGTTCTGTCCAAATACAAAATTTTTTTCTAAAAAACTATTTTAAATACAAAACTTTGGTTTGAAACTTATGTTTTGAAAAAAAGTTATTTTTTGTCAAATCACATCATCTTTCATAATAAATTTTCTCTTTCATACTTTTTCTTTCTTTGTCTTTCCTTTTTCCTACTTACTTTTTGTCTTAAACTTCGTAAAAGCCAATAATTTCCAAAACAACTGGGTTCATTTGGGAACGCGGTAGAAAAGTACTTTTACACAAGTTGGAGTAAATATGTGGAGGAGATTATTTCGTTTTGCGAAAAAACACTGTTGAATGTACTTTTGGGGAGTCCAGAAGCTCTTCCAAACACAGCCATAATCTTTTAAAACTTAGGTTTTAAAATCTAAATTTTACCCAATAATTTGTAAAAGCTATTTTCTAAAACCTAAATTTTGTCTCAGAATCCATAAAAACTATTCTCAAATGGATTTTCAAACAAGATCTAAGATTATCCTTGATAAAAAGATAGATGTGGGAAAAAATTAGCTTGAAATTTCATCTTATGCAATAATTTATGTCTCGTTTGGTACGTAGAATTGATTTTGATGGAAATGGATATGGAGATGGATATAGATATGGATATGGATATGAGCTTTAAAATTACGTTTGGTATGTCATGGAAATGAAGATGGAATCCATATCTTTTTTTTTATGAATGATGCTTTTTTTTTGAAATGTAACAAAAAAGATTATTTTGCATAAGGGAGGATATTTTGGTCCAAAAAAATTGAACTCCATGGAACCCAAATGAATTCCATAGGTTTGGGTATGGAATTGAAATTGGGTATTTAGGTGGAATTGAATTCCACATGGAATTGTAATTCCATCGTACCAAACATGCCAACATCATGGAATTCAATTTCAATTCCATTTTCACCATATCAAATAAGGCATTAAATTTTCAGCATTTCCTACCACAACCGAGCTGTACATCCATAATGACGTCCTTGGAAAACCACAATTTCTTCAGGATTTTGATGAGCTTGTGCTGCTATATAATATCTGTGCAATGAATAACTTCCCTTAGGACATCGGATTTGAGCAGATGAATAATACAACAAATGAACGTGATTCATGATTTACGATAGCTGCATGTAAAATGACTTTTGTGTGTGTTTAGGAATTTTATTGGAAGAAAATAGTTTAGAATTCAAAAATATTTTATAGACTTTAAGATACTTTCACGGATTTCGAGATTTTTTTTATAAATTTTGAGATATGTTTACGTATTTCAAGATGTTTGTTGTCTTGATTTATGTGTTCGTTGGGGAAAAGTGCCTGTTTGGGAAGCCATTTTCCCAAACGGTGCACGTAAGCCGAGATAAAACCATCTTGAAATCTGTAAAAACCATCTCGAAATTCATAAAAACCATCTTGAAATCCGTAAAACCATCTCGAAATTCCCAAAATACCTCAAAATCTGCAAAATCCATTTTCCCAACGGAATTCCCAAACAAGCACTTTATCTTTTACTGGGTGAACATTATTATTATTTTTGACTCCTAATCCAGACATGTGTATAGTCCATTTTCATAACAAAGTGCTTGTTTGAGAACTTTGTTCCCCAACATTGCACATAAGTTAAGATAAAACTATTTTAAAATTCGTAAAAATCATATCAAAATTTATAAAAATCATCTTAAAATCCGTAAAAATATTTAGAAATGGAGTTCCGAAACACACAAAATAACTCATTCACGTCCAACGGTAACAGTACTTGACCCGTTAAAATTGCTGCATGGGTCAACGGTAATCTTTCAACCCCTACTAAACCCTGGAGCAACAATAAACTGCCGTTGTCCCGCCTCCGCCTCCAACAATGGCTCCCGGTTTTGCATTCGAAGCTCCCAGCGACGAAGAAATTGAGCGCTCTGATTCTGAAGACGAAGAACAGGAACAAAGCCAAGAGGAAGCAGAGGAGCAGAGTGATTATGGTAATGAAGACGACGACGACGACGACGACGAAGAAGGAGGAGGAGGAGGAGAAGAGGACAAAGCACGAGTTCCGAATAAGAAAACTCAATCCCCGTGGGACTTCGCGAAGTACTCTGAATCCGTGGCGGAGGAACATGCCCGACGGAGCACAACCTCAGTGGATCAGAAAATTGCCAAAGCCATCAAAGAACGCTCCACCCCGCTCAGAAAGCCTGTCGAAGAAGACCAGGAGAGCTCGGAGTCCGAATCTGACAAACAAGTAACGGGCTTTTCTGTTTTTGGCACTCATTTCTCTGACTTCTGATGGAAGCTTGAGCTTATTCTGTAAAAAATTGCTTGTTCCATTAGGAGGATTATAGACCAGAAGAGGAAGAAGATGAAGGTGGCAATGAAGGTGAGAGCAAGTCTTTCTTTGCGCCATCTGACGGAGCTTCATTCCATGCTGACTCATTCATGGAGCTTAATCTGTCGCGTCCTTTGCTCCGGGCCTGTGAGGCTTTAGGATACGTTAAACCGACACCAATTCAGGTTTCTTCCTTAGTTTAGCCATTTTATCTCTCACTTGTTTTTAGTTCTTTGCGTTGTGTGTAGTACTTATTTGCTTGCGCGGGAGCTAATTAGATTTTGAAATTTGATTGCAGGCAGCTTGTATACCACTTGCACTGACCGGTCGTGATATATGTGGAAGTGCCATTACCGGTTCGGGGAAGGTAGTCTATCAATTCCTTTCGTAAATGCTATATTTAAGACTAAATAATTGCATGACACTATCAACGAGCTGTTACGGAAGCTGCATTTTTGCTCAAAGAAAAATTTGTGAGATATTTGTTTTAATGCCCTCTGTTGCTGTGACTGCCTTCCTTCACAGACAGCTGCATTCTCACTGCCTACTCTGGAGAGGCTTTTGTATCGTCCGAAACGTGTGCAGGCCATAAGAGTCCTCATTCTTACTCCAACCAGAGAATTGGCGGTCCAGTAAGTATTGTCATGGATGTTTTTGAGTTGCTTTTATTACATAGAAGCATTTCAATCCTGTAGCTTTACCAAGAGAATAACAGAGGAAGTCTGGGACTAATGGCCATACTAGAGGTGTGGAGAGAACACTTAATTTATTGTTTTGCTAGATATGCTGCGTGCATTCTGATAAGAACCAAGTAGGATCGGTACTTTGTTTTCAAAAGCTTGCAATTTCATTGAGCTCACATGTACTGATGAGACGAACTTGCACATGGTCAAGTTAATTATAGGCTTCCTTGAAAACCAACTTAAAGTCGATTGTTGATTACTAAAATACTTCCTTGGATGAAGTTGCTTATGCATTTTTCTATTCAATTCAAATTACACTTGTTGATAGGTAACTTAATGTTTTATCTGGTTTCACACTATTTATTATCAATAATATTGATATGGCTTATTATGTTCATCAGAGTTCACAGTATGATAGAGAAGCTTGCTCAGTTTACTGATATAAGGTGTTGCCTAGTCGTTGGGGGTCTGTCTTCAAAGGTTTGACCACTGGTTCCTTTTCATTGTGCTTAATCTATAAGTTGTATTGTCAGGTTACGATAGATTCAAATGTTTGATCTGATGCTTGCATTATGCCTTTGGGCTTCGTCTTTTCTTTTGAATTTGTATAGTTGCATCTATATGCAACTAATGTTATTTTTCTATTTATTAATATTATCATTATTTTAGAAGTCAGTTTTATTTTAGATGAGTTTTTTTGCTAAATAAGTGGGCGTTATGGTTGTTTAAGGTCTACCAACGTCTATTTCTGTTAGTGGCAAGATGTTAGGGATATTTTCTTAGTTTTCATATTTATTTACTTGTATTCCAGCAGCTAGAAATATGTTAGCTGGGTTTATGGTCAGGATATAAGAAAAAAGATGAAATTTGTATTCAATTGGAGATTCTCCTTTTGTTGGCTACTAACTTTACTTAGGTGAGATTCTTGCTTAAATAATCCTTATTGTAATTTGTCATTGGCTGTTTGAGAGTGAAATTGAGATCCTTACTTCATTTTCTAATAGATTTATTCTGTTATTTCCCTTTTCCTTTAGCATTTTCTATATTCAGATTTAGGACTCTATCAAAGAACCTTCCGCAAAGATGGCACACAAAACAATCAATTAAACATCAGGATATAAGATTGTACAAAAAATTATTTAATCAAGAAAATAACATCAGCAGTTTCATATTTTTTCTAATCTTTATCTGGTTGAAGGTGAACACACAGTGTCATGCATTGAGGCGTTTGGTACTTCTTGATTCTTATGATTTGCTTATTGGTTTACAAGTGACAATTTTCATCATAGGTGCAAGAGGCGGCCTTGAGATCTATGCCAGATATTGTTGTTGCTACTCCAGGACGCATGATAGATCATTTACGCAATTCCATGTCTGTGGATTTAGATGATCTTGCTGTTCTAATCCTTGATGAGGCAGATCGTCTATTGGAGCTTGGTTTTAGTGCTGAAATTCATGAACTTGTAATTTTTTTTTATCCTTCCTGATTTAGATGATCTTCCTGAAAAATGCTATTTGTTATTTTATCTGATTTCCATTTTTTGGAAATTTCAACAACTTTGTTAACAGGTTCGCTTGTGTGCCAAGAAAAGGCAGACCATGCTATTTTCCGCTACCATGACTGAGGAGGTTGATGAACTCATTAAACTTTCTCTAACAAAACCCTTGCGTCTTTCTGCTGACCCATCTGCAAAACGGCCAGCAACCTTGACCGAGGAGTAATTTCTTCATTTTTCTCATTCCTTGTAGTACTTATGATATTATTAATTTCTTTTTACATTTTTATGTAGTGAAGCCAAGTGTATCATGCATGTTAGATAGAAATATAAAAACACAATTGATTATAAAACGAATTCCACTAATTAATTCCTATTCCTATATGCTCCCCTGTATTTCAGTATTTGGACTAATAGCCCTTTTAGTGGGCTGAACATTGAGACCAACAATATTTTTAAAGCTAGTAGGAATGACTAGGGTTCGGGCTTGTGGAGGTTACAACTATTATTTTGCAAAAAATCGTTGTTCCTTTAAAATTCTGAATGGCTGCATTTAAGCTTTCAAATTTCAATACAGTATTGAGCTATGTTTTCCTCTGTTTTTTCTACTTTCAGGGTGGTCAGAATAAGAAGAGTGCGTGAAGTAAATCAGGAAGCAGTTCTTCTTACATTGGCTCCGTTTGGATAGCCCGTTGGGGAAACGGACACAGATTCCGAGGTAGTTTATGTGAAAGGAAAAGTGTCTCGGTAAGCGCACCCGTTGGCAAAACGGGTTAAACAAACATACCCATTATGTTCCAAAACCTTTACATCTAAAGTGATCATATTCAGGTTTTCCTCATTTTCATAATCTGTACTTACATGGAAAATTCTGTACATGAAGTTGTTGATGTTGATTTCATGAATCGGTCATGATTTCCTGTATGAATAATAAAGAAACTAATAGGACTTTTCATGTTCCTTCTTAATTAGTTGTATGTCTAATTGATTTACCTGAAAGAATAAAACTCACTGGTAGTAATTGTTGGAATGATTCCAGTAGTAATTGTTCTCAGTAAATTTTTACCAGTATTCCATTGGCCTATAAAAAATGCTTAATAAATTGATAGTTATGGCTTTCAAGGGGAAAAAAATCTGTTTCATGACTACAAAAAGATTAAGGTCTCGTGCTTTGTTCCCTCACCTGTGCCTTTTGTCTCTATTCTGCAACCTTCTTCTTATCTTTAATTGCTTAATAATGTCTTTGACTTACAGTGGAACGAAACAAGCTGCGCATAGGTTGAAGATTATATTAGGATTAGCTGGCTTGAAAGCTGCTGAGCTTCATGGAAATCTTACTCAGGCCCAGCGTCTTGAAGTATGCTGCCCACATTCTGTACCATTTGTTTGGTTCCACAATTCACTTTTGCAATTTTTTTTAAATGAATCAAGATTTGGTTTTTTGGTTGCTAAAATACAACTGCTAATCTGGAATTTTTTATTTTTTTTTGCACACACAC
>JANTPZ010142905.1:0-15712 GCA_025593235.1 Vachellia pachyceras
TGCTGCCTAAGAATATCCTGAGAATATGATATTGGGATCATTCGAATTAATGTTCCCGACGGTCCAATTAATTGATCGAGAGGAGAGTTCTACCGATAGAGGATGAAGAAGCCTCTGCTCGCGAATCTTTAGACAAATCTGCCGCAGTCCTCCAGATCATGTCACCTCCATTCCTTTAAGAAGCGGTTACGGAATTTGGAGTAAACATACTCGTGATTTATATTTCTGGGTTTTGATTCATATGGAGTGCCCAGATGCACTTTCCTATGTACTATGTCATCATTGCATGGGATGCCACCAAAGATCGCAGTGAGAACGACATCATGCTCATAGTTGATAACGTTCGAAATAAGAGTGGCCTGCTCGGTGCAGTTCATAAACTGCTTGTGCTTGGCCTTCTATGTAAGTTGTCTCATCCCAGTAAGTACTAAATATAGATACGTATATATAGCTCAGCTGTGTCAGTAATCGAAAATTTACTTGACATATGGTAATTATACTAACTCCTACCCTAAATATAAGGTATAGTTTGTAGTGCAATTTGCACTACATACTAAATATTTTATTTAGGACTTGAGGTAGAAACATATATTAACTGGCTTACTAGCTCAATTATGAATTTTGATAGCATATGCTGACAGTGGATTATTAAAATTAGAGTTTTACAAATTCAATGATTCCCATTACATTGCTACCGAATAACTTAGTGGCTCCTTTGGATTAAATCTAACAGTGGGATACCAGAAGTTAGCATGCCCTGCATCTTCTGCTGGAACAAACATGCGTGCAATGGAGGACGAAGTTAGGAGGAAAGTGGAAGCCTGTGCAAGCATACTTTTGCCAACTTTCCAAGTTTGCCAAAAAGAGGGGGTAACATACTATACGAACTTCCATCAGTTTTATACAGTTAATATATCTAAAAAAATCGGAGGGAGACTCACTTTTCGCAAGTCATGAATCGCGTGGTTTATAAATAATCTATGGACAAGCACATGTGGCTCACTATAGTCAGCAATTGCTTTTATATGCTAGTATTTCTTAATTATATTCTTCATATATACCAAAGTTTACCATGCACAATGACGTGCTGAGGCGAATAATATCTCTGTCACATTATTATCTATCTGCTGCCTTCACCGAACATTTGACCATTTCCACATGCATGTGGTGCTTTGCTTTGCCTTGATTGTACAAAAAAAAAATCACTTGAGCAAATGGATTTACTTAAGCATCTGCTTAGTTTTGGCTTGTCCATCTTGCCAAATCTAAATCCTTGTTCAGGTCAACATTGAAGTCAAAGTCGCTGCAGGTTTTCCAGTTAGACAGGTTATTTTACTAGAGATTGCACACTATCATGCAGATTGGATAGTACTCGATAGGTATTAGTTTCTTTTTCTAGCACATGCAAATGAAAACTTCCTCTTAACATTAATCTGACTGAATGGTTTTACATATGAGCTATCTTACCTTTTTTTGAATAGTAGTGATCGAATTCCATGAACTCAAAAGAGGATTACAAAAACTGGGTAGGTATCAGCTAATCTCCTTCATTGTGTGTGTTTAGGAATCCACTGGGAGAAATGAGTTTACAGATTCCGATATGATTTTATAGATTTCGAGATACTTTTTACGGATTTCAAAATGCCTTTTGTCTTAACATGCGTACACAGTTGGGAAAAAGTTTTCCCATACATGCACATTGTCGGTGATCAAGGATATGAGCTATCTTACCATGGATGATAGTTGAACTCCTTCAGATCTCTTTTGTATTCTTCTCCTAGTGATTTCATACTTTCATGTATGTATCTGTGTGTGTGTGTAACAAGGCGGATTTGAACAGGCATCTTCGACGAGATCTGAGACATCATTTGAACAAGATACCATGTAAGATTGCACTAGCTAGGGATGATTTCACTGTGGAGGCTTGGAGATCTCACCATTCTCGAGAAGCAGATGTGATACATCACAAACCTGTCTATTCTCTGTCCCATATTGTTTCTCTATCGGATGGTCAAAATTTTGAAGACCATTCTATCATCTCTTGCAGAAGTTATCCCACATCTTCTATCCCTCATGATACCTCTGATTTTGTCGAGGGCCGCACAAAAAATTCAAATGCTAGCAAAGGTGAATGCATTCTGTCCGCTGCAAAAGAACCGCTACAAAAGAACCGTTGCAAATTGATCTTTTTTTACATATGCAAATCCCATTACTCTTCAAATGGCACCGAATCAAAACAAATATGGCTTTCTTCCAAAAGCTTCAAATGCGCCAATTCTTTGTGCTGGTTGTGGGGCAAGGAATCGATAAGGTTCAGCTATTCTGAGATACAGAAGGCAACAAACAATTTTCAAATGATAACTTGTTAGGCGAAGGTGGATATGGTCATGTATACAAGGGCGTGCTCAGAGACGGACAGCAAATTGCTACCAAGGTAAGAAAAGAGGAAAGCAGGCAAGGGTTTTCTGAGTTCAATTCTGAGATTTATGTCTTAAGTTTTGCTCGACACAAGAATATAGTGATGCTGTTAGTTTACTGTTGCAAGGAAACGCAAAGTACTCTGGTGTACGAATATATTTGCAATAAATCTCTTCACTGGCATCTGTATGGTAAGCGCATACAAGTTTAATTTTCAAACCCCTGGTACGAATTAATATAGCCATGTAGAAATTTCTCTTAAAACATTTATTTGCAGACAAAAAAGCAAAAGTTCTTGAGTGGCACCAGAGATATGGCATTGCCATTGGAACTGCAAAGGGATTGCGTTTTCTGCACGAGGAATGCCATGGAGGTCCAATAATTCACCGAGATATGCGACCAAGCAATATACTTCTCACTCATGGCTTTGTCCCCATGGTACGTACAGAAATATATATAGTTGACCACATGCATGTCCCAATTTTAGTAAATTATGATATCCATATATTTCCATTCCCATTTTTTCTTTTTGGTCAAAAATTTCCATTCCCATCTATTCGGGAACCTAGGTCAGTTATTCGTAATTGCGATGCTTGTTAGTCTTTCATATTTCAATAATACAGCTAAGTGATTTTGGTCTTGCCAAATGGAAGAAGAGGGGTGATGAGACTCGTCGAACAAGGATAATGAGCGCATTAGGATGAGAATCTGTTTTAACGTTGCATACCAAAGTATATAAAAGCTTTTCAGTTTCATCCGAGTTTATGAAACATAAATCATTATAATATAGTATGTACGTACGTACGTATGCATGAGGCCCTTCTGTTTTCATGCAGATACGTTGCTCCAGAGTATGCTGAGGAAGGGATTGTCTCTGTGCGGACAGATGTGTATGCGTACGGCATTGTTCTGTTACAATTGATATCAGGACATAAGGTGGTCAACGACAATCATCTACAGCAACTCTCTCTCGGACAGTGGGTATGTGTGCTCTATCGTCCGTATCTTCAATTAGATATTTTAAGAACTCGTCCACTTTCTCAGTGGATTCATGCTTTAAGTTCCCATCTTAAGCATACCAAGGCTTGATGATCAAGGCTTGATGATATTATATGGTGGTGGAAATCTTAAGTGGAGCTCTGCAGCCATTGATTGAGAAGTTGGCTTTCAGCGAACTTGTTGACTCTCGTCTTGGGCAATCGTATGACAGAGACGAATTATACCTTATGGCCAAAGCAGCGTACTTCTGTGTCCAAAGAAACCCCGAGATGAGACTATCCATGGGAGAGGTAATTGATGGACCTTTTTAATTACTTTTTTTCTTTTGGTTGGACATGTTAACATGGATTATCAAAATTTTATTTCACGACTTCTGTTCGTTCAGGTTGTGCGACTTCTTGAGGGAGAACCGGTCCACTTGGCCACTTTGGGAGACAATTTTGAACCAAGTTGTTTCAAGTGAAGAACAAAATCGTCTTTTCATCATCATGTTTTGATGGGTTCCTGCCAATTTCTGTGGGTTCTCTCCTTTCCAGAATCCTAGTATCAGTTTCTCCCATTTTGGATTGGGGAGAGATGCACAATGCTTATGAGAATTTTAGGAGTTTCATATAAATTCAAGAAATATTACATTACAAGTCACTTGTGTTTCTCAAGCGCTGTCTGTGAGGACGATTTCCACCACCCATTGTGGAAGGATCACTTAATTACATAAACTAACGGGTGAGTCATTTAAAATGATTGGGGGGTTATTATTAATCATGTTTAAGGGCAAGTGGAGCATATGATATGCAAAGGGAATCATGAGGGATTTTGTGTAACTCCACTCGTCAAAATCTAATTGTGGGATTCTGCAGATAGTGACGCACTAACCAATTTATGCCACAAAACGAAATTGTCTTGGCTTTTCGCTCTGTCCTTCTCCCACATGCTCACCGTGCTAACCAATACAATTCCCCCACGAGCCACCAACCATTTTCATTTCCATTCAACTCCATACTCACTCGTGGAATGACCTCTTCACTGTTATCGTCTAACATGTTCATATACACTCTTGGCTTTAATTTTCTGTGATGTGAGTTGAGCGTTTTGGGCATGGAAGGTAGAAGCACCAGACATGTTCATGGACAGACCAGGGGAAGGGACAAAAAAACAGAGGTTCTAACCAAATAATTGAAAGCCCAGTCTCTTTCTTCTTGCCCCGCCAAGTTGCTGTGGAAACAAGGACAGGGGAGCTTCTGAAGCAGAACCGTTGACGTTGATGGGACAAATAAACGTAGGCTTGTTCTTTCTCCATCCAAAAATCAAGACAGAAGGGCAACGCATCAAATTGAAAACGACAAGGAACCGTGGTTCCATCTGATGTACATGCAAAAGGAAAGTAGTGAGGGGCATGCAAATCCGTATACATATATTAGTGTACAATATAAAATGTATTAGTGTACAATACAATATACAATACCACTCTCCCCAGAACTCTAGACTGAGGGTCTAATTTAATAAAAAAAATAGATAATGAACATACAAGTATGTGAGATGGTAGAGAAGCAGAACAAGAGTTTGGAAGGACACAAGTGAAAGAGGAGTACAAGTTCGATTTGAATAAGGAGTGGCAGTGGGTGGTGGTGCGATGGGGATGTGGGAGAATGTGTGGTGGCTTTGGGCCGTCCACTTGCAACAGTCCAAATCCATGCATGTCCCCACAATTAATAATTGAGTTTACTCGATTACTACTACATTACAACTACAACTCTTGTATGCTGATCTCCCTACTTATTGGCTTCGTTTGGATTTCCGTTAGGAACCCCGTTTTGACCCCCAAAACCCATTCTCACGCAAGCCGAGACAAAATTCCTCTCACATAAAGTACCTAGGAATCTGTGTCCGTTTTCTCAACGGGTTTCCAAACGAAGCCATTATGCTACTACCTACAGATTTACAACTCTGGTAGAAATCCGAACTTCAAATCTATCCCAAAACATCATCTCAGTACAAAATATTTATACTCCTAATTTGTTAGTGAGACTTTCTGATAATTAAATTTTTCCCTTAAATCCCTGAAGCAATTCCTGCAACACCTATTACATAGATCCATACTCTTGTTTCAATATATATAATATTAAAAATATTTTGGTTTGGTTTTTAGGTATAATTGGATTGGATTTGGTCTGGCTTATTTGGATTTTGTATCTAAAAAACTGAATTATCATAAAAAAATGCATTCAAAACTTGATTAGATAGAGAAAGGGATCCGGCTTGTTTAATTCAAGAATGCCGTGCATGAAAAATACCCACGCATTAAAGAAGAAGTGGGAAAGTACTAATCATTATCAGTTTTTCATAGAATACAGCAAATTAACGCTGCATGGGGTTTGACTTTATGGTATTCTATTAAATGAATGGTTGATGATTTATTAATTACATGATTGCAAAGGGACGTTTCAGATTAAATGGCAAGGGACGATGTGAAATGAAATAATTATGAAAAAGTGAATCTCAGCACCACAAACTATGAAACCTCAAGCGAGTGTGATTCTTAATGTTGATGACTCCATACAGGAGGGGCAACAAGTGGGGCAGTGAATGTCATTTTCCAGTGCCACAAACCTAAGATTCTGTATTTGTTCATAAGTTTCCTCTGACCCTTCCATTTCCATTGCCTCACACAAGGTCAGGCCCCCGTTACGCTGCCTTTCTCAAAAGCTTGCCTTTTCCATTTCCTAGGATAATGCGAGTGAGCTGAGCTAAGTGGGATTCCTACGTCGAAAGCCCCGCTGTTGACGCACAGCTTCTGTTTCCCTCTTTCTCTCTGTGGCTGTTCGTGTATATATACAGAAACAGGGGATCCTTGCATCTCTAACTCTGTGTTCAGCATGTAAAGGTGTGATTTAGGTAAGTTTGAGAGCTTATCTTCTTCGTCATCCTATCCTAAGGTAAGCTCTCTCCTATTGTTTTTTTTTCCTATATATATATATATATATATCTCCTTCATCTTCTTCTATTCCTTCCCCTGTATTTCATGTAATCTCGTCCGCTATGGCGTTTGCTTTATATATAACCTCATCTTCAATGTCTTGTCTTCCTTTCGCTATATCCCCTCACACCTCCCTCTATGTTTTAATTTACTGGACGTGCCTCCTATTTTCTTTGCCTTGTCCCACCATCCTCTGCCTCTTTCATCAGACTTTACACTCTGCACACAATATGCTTCACAATCCATGTCCTCTGCCACTCTGCTGCCTTTGAATGGTACCAGGAATTTAAATTGCGTTCAAATGATGTGTCAAAAGTTCGTTATACCTTAATTAGTGTGTAAATATTCACTTTTCCCTTGGTATTTGGTACGAATTAAATATGATTTATATTAATAGAAAATGTAAGATTGATAGCAAGTTTTATCATAATAAACTCCATGCATGCTACGCCAAGGCCTAGCTAAACACTTGAACAGATTAATTTTTTGTGTTCAGCAAATATTTCCCTTAATGAGTACACAGTTACTGTTTTTTATGGATGAAAGCAAGCAAGCGCGCATATATAAATCCTTTTATGTCGATGAGAGAATGGATTGCCGTACGGTGGGCAAAATATGGGCGTCGGTTTAGCAATCAAGGTTGGGGGGGTGCATTGGTGGGGAGATTTCCAAATCTTGAAATAATTATTTGGAGGCAATCTGGTGATGGCGGCTACGCCATCTTGGATGTAACGTGTGTGATTGTGAAGTCCTCAAACAAAGAACCTCAAGAATTCTGTTAAAATCTTTACGTCACACTTCACACCTTTCTGGTCGGTTTAGTGAGATTCTCAGTCACCCCCTCCGTGTTTGCCGTCGCTTTACAGATCACAAACATTCACAAGTCCTAATTCTGCCGGCACTTGACATGTCTTCAGATCAGAAATTGATGCGAACAGCCGGTGAGATAAGATGAACCATGTTACTGGAAAGCTTGATGATGCCCTTTCCCTGCTATGCTTAGAAGGAAAGAAAAAGGGTGGAAGCTTAGCTATTTCTACCACGTGTAAGGCTTAACATACTCGTGGGTTTTGTACCGCTCTCAATTTTAACACCGAAAATGTCTCCTTTAACGGCGGCCATGCCACGATTCGTCGCCTCTTGTTCTTTATAAATCTCTCTGTCTCCCCCTCACACTGCGCATTTCCTAATCCACTGCCCTCGCCGCAGTACGTTCCCTTCTCACAAACCACCTTCCTATAATCATGTTCTGAGGCCAACAACAAAAGCAGATTCCGTAGTTTTAGCACTCAACTAGCAAAAGAGATTCGTATCCGGATTCCGTGCGAGCGGCGAAACACGCGTGCATTTATAAGTCCGATTAGATCAACGGCAAAAAACAAATGCACATTAGAGGGATGGGACTGAGGGGGCGGCGTCTCTCTCTCTCACACACACACATCGAGAGTTCCTTTTCTGATGAGATGAACTCAAATCTGGCAAGTCTGTCTGCCTTGATCTCGTCGCTCCGCTCGGAGAAAAAGAAAAGGATCTCTGGAGCCCCTCTATTGTTACCTATCGTGTTCCAGTTAATTGTATGCGTTGACTTTTTTTTGGCTGAAATTCAGCCACGTAACTACAATATTTCACCCAGTCCTCCTTCAAAAACACACCATCTTGCCTCTCTTTCGCTCACAGTCACACCTACGTTAGGAAAATGAGACCAGACCGAATTATTGCTTTTAAACGAGCCTTGGAAACTAGTGCCTTTTGGAGCCTCATTCCAGTCAAACGGCAAATAACTGGTGATGTGTCTCAGAGTTTTGTTCTCTTCACCGTACAGTTCAGTACGGAAATAACTGGTCTTGTGCTATCCTCCTCCTAAATACATTGCCTCGTTTAATTTAGTGTAGTGTAACAACTGGAGATTAGGATTGGACGTTAATGTCCCTTTTGCACTTCTAACCAGATAAGAGTTTTGCACTTGGATGCAGGGAGAGCGAGGCTTCTCGGTAGGGGAAGAACTTAAACTTTAAATGGCTACGGTTTGCTGGCCATATTTTGATCCTGAGTATGAGAATTTCAGCAACAGAATCAATCCTCCAAGGTTAGCTTTTATTTTCCTGTGCATTTTAAAAAAGTAAGAAGACTGCTAGCTAAAGAGCCTATTTATTGAAGAGCATTAAACGGTAATATTCATGAATATTAGAGGAGTATAGGCAGTGCCACTGTCCCCTTGCTGAACTAATTGAGCCGTAAAAGAATATAAAAAGGAAAAAAAACACACTTTAGAAACAGCCTGGAGGAGCTGAATTGGGGTTTCTGGTGGGATTTCTAAATTCTAATACCATGAAAGAAATGACCTGTTGATGGGGATATCTGTTTGCGGTTTCAGGGTCTCCGTGGACAATGCCACTTGTGATGACTGTACCCTAATCAAGGTATAATTTCTCAGACTCCCCATTTAAGCCTTTTCATGTCCTTATTGTCATGTGTTTTACCATCAGTGCTTGTGAAGAATCCTAACCTCCATTGTACCCAGACTCAGACCCCACAATTGTTCTCTTCTTCCATTGTTAGCCTGTCCTATCATGAATCATACTGTGAATCGTACTACTTTTGATCTGCATTGCATATACATGATTAATCTGTCTTTTAGAAATGGTCCTTTTAGCAACAGTTTCCCTCTCTCCAAATTTTCAGTTATCGAGTTCATACTTCACGCATATGGAGTAGCAGGAGTGATTTTGAACTGACTTCTTATTCAACTGATTGAAATCCAGCTAAAAGGGTATTCTCTGCATGGTTAAAAGAAGTTTTTCGGTCCTTAGAAGTTGCGCGTCTTAAAGTTGAACACCCACTTCATCATCACGGAACCATCTTTTTCATAATTAATCTTCAAAGAATCACCCATGATCCTGCGGAGCATTTTAGGCCGTTTCTTCTTGTGGTCAGGAATGGGATGTTAAATCCCAGAGTTGTAAAACTAACCATGGCTACCAGATGTTGCTGTTTCAAGTTTATTAAATGCAATTTCCATTTTGCATAGAAAAAAAAAAAAAGCATCACTCGTGGAAATTTGTTGACAAAATTAGGAGATGGTATAACCCTCAGTGCGATTGATGACTCTTGATGTTTTTTTTTTCCAAAAAAATCTGCAGGTTGATAGTGTTAACAAAACAGGAATTCTGCTGGAGGTTGTACAAATTCTCACTGACCTTGACCTCATAATCACCAAAGCTTACATATCTTCCGATGGTGGATGGTTCATGGACGGTAAGCTTCAATTTTACACATTGCCGAAGCACTCCCCTCATGAATCGAGTGATTAATGTGTCTGACCTCTTTCATAAACAGTATTTCATGTCACGGATCAGCAGGGAAAGAAGATAACAGACAGCAAAACCGTTAGTTTCATAGAGAAGGTACACGTCTTTCCTTATCTTGTACGACGTTCATACTGACGTTACTCATAAAATCTATACTCTGTGAGAAGAGAAGCGCTGCAAATGCGGCTGTGGAAGGAGAAGTTAGCAACCAGATTTCCGTACTAACGAGCACTCAAAATTAAACTGAGCGTATCAAGTACTAAGAGCTACTTTTTAACAGTTTTTCTTACAATAGGCTCTAGGACCCAAGGGCCAGAGCAAGGAGGGCGCCAACAGTTGGCCAGCCAAACAGGTTGGCGTGCATTCTATCGGCGACCATACTGCTATTGAGCTCATCGGCAGAGACCGCCCAGGACTTTTATCTGAGATCTCAGCTGTGATCGCCAGCCTCCACATTAACGTGGTCGCAGCAGAGGTTTGGACTCATAATAGGCGAATAGCGTGTGTTCTTTACGTCAATGATGCTACCGGCCGATCAGCGGACGCTCCGAACAGATTAGCTGTTATGGAGGAGCAGTTGAACCATATCCTACGTGGATGTGAGGATGATGACAAAGTAGCTCGCACCAGTTTTTCCATGGGTTTCACCCATATGGATCGGCGGCTCCACCAAATGCTGTTTGCTGATCGAGACTACGAATGCGCCGTGGTGACCACAGACGTAAGCTATCCTGCCTCTTTCAGGCCGCAAATCACAATAGAGCATTGTGAGGAGAAAGGGTACTCCATCGTCAATGTGAGGTGCAAAGACCGAGCCAAGCTGATGTTTGACATTGTGTGCACTCTCACTGACATGCAATATGTTGTTTTCCACGCCACAATTTCATCAGACGCCCCTTATGCATCCCAGGTATGGTGTATTCTTATATATATGCAGCAACCTGTCAATTCTATGTATTCAGTTATGCACTCCTTTCTTCTCTGGGCAGAAGGGTAAGATTTACTTGTTAACCTGCAGGAGTACTTTATCCGACACATGGATGGATGCACACTTGATACCGAAGGAGAGAAAGAAAGGGTCATCAAATGTATTGAAGCTGCCATTCAAAGAAGAGTAAGCGAGGTAATTTGAACTTTACAATTGATTTCCATTTGCTTCAATAAACGCTTTACTCGGTGAAGAAAGACAGAGGAGTTGAACCTGGGTTTTTAGCACTCTTGTATGACCAAGTTGATATTGTTGCTTCAATAACGGACGCAGGGAGTGAGCCTGGAGCTGTGCGCAAAGGATAGAGTGGGATTGCTATCAGAAGTGACAAGGATTCTGAGGGAGAATGGGATGACAGTGTGCAGAGCAGGGGTGTCGACTGTGGGGGAGAAAGCAGTGAACGTGTTTTATGTGAGAGACGCTTCTGGGAACCCGGTGGACACCAAGGCCATAGAAGCTCTTAGGAAGGAGATAGGGGAAAGCATGATGATCAACGTGAAGAAGATCCCGGGAGGCAACGCCAAAGCGCCTGAGAACCACCGAGGATGGGCCAAAACTGGCTTCTTCTTTGGCCATTGGCTCGAAAGGTTCTTGAACTGACACCCTTCGCCTGCTTGTTTGCTTGCCAGACGCATCACCGCTATGTTTCCTCAACAATGACCAAGTGTTATGTTGTCAATTGCCAGATATGGGCTGTGTGCGCTTTTACTGTTACTATCACCATATCACTTTCTGTAAAGATTAATCAGTCATTGCTTTAGGTTGTTGTAACTCGTACATAGGCCATGGCCATCCTCCCTACCTGACCCATATTTCATTTCTGCTGCTCAATTTATATCTCATCTCCGTCCTCTTTTCCAAAATAAGAAACTCACTTTTGGCTTTCACCTAACGTATCCCCCCCCCTCTGTTAGCCGCCAGAATATTACACCTCTCTACTATGTTGTGTTTGGTTGACTTGTACTTGAAAGCATTCTTTAGTGGCTCCATAGGAGATCACTGACAAAATCCTGATTGGGAATACTGAAGACGCTTCAGAAAACAAAGCCGCAGGAAACCTTTCGCTTCAAAGAAGAATTTCTCTTCGGAGTCCAAACCCATTCAACGACTTTGTGAGTCATTATTTAGTTATATGCGTAGAACTAGCGAAGTCTTCAAGATCCAGCTTCAAAGAAGAAGAAGGGGAAAAACTTACCCCTCCCCAGGAAAAGAAAATAGAAAAAAGCAAGCTTGGCTCTTTCCCCTTTCTCACTTGGCTGGGGAGGTGAAGGCAGCCCAGCATTATGGGCCTTGCATAGTAGCAGTGCAATCGCTGTTCAGCCCTCAATGTTACGGCACAATGCGTCAAAATATGCATTTGAAATTACCCTGTAATTGAAAATTGAAATATAAGATGAACAAAAGTTTCTTAGCAATAAAACAAAATTCTAAATACACCATTCATTTAGTAGAATGATACCTAAAAAAAATAACGATAATTAACAGGAAAGGGAAAATGACTGACCAAGGCCTTCGACAAGACAGTCGACAAAGCCAAGAACTTGTGCAAGAAATTCAGCATGGAAATGGAAAACGCGCGTCTATTAATCTTGTGTATTTGTTATAAGATTTTTTGCTTTCTATGTTTGTCATTGCCTCCTACTCATCATCAGATTGTCCTTAATCCTGATATACAGTACAATATATGAATCTACCTAACAGTGCACAATGAAGATAATACAATCGGTGACAAGTGGCTGTTCAATTATTGCTCCAGAGAAATCAAATCATCCCCACGTCAACTTGTATTTTTGGTGGAATGTATCCAGACGAGAACCAGCGTAACGTTCAGAGGCGTCTCCCACGTAGCCATAAAGATATCGTGACAAAAGGAGACACAAAGCCAGTGCCAAAAGTTTGAACCTATTCTGCAACAAGTTCAAATCTTTTCTTTTCCTTTCCATTACGTACATTATTTCTTCGCTGCATGTTTATGACAGTTTTGAAATACTATCTAAATCAAACGCTCTTGGTCGATATTAATCTGTAAATTGTGAAAAATGACCAATCTAAATCAATAAGTTTAACCAGATCATTGCCTTGAAATCTGAATTAAAAAAACTTGCTTGTTACTTCAACATCTGCTGTTTTAATCATGTATGGGTTCAAACCCATTTGGTACTTCAGATTGTTAGCATTTATCGCTCTCTAATTAAAAAAAAAAACAAATGTGAAGATGAAGCAACGAGGGGAGAGGCGGGCAATGAAAATAAGTTAAAGACTGAATAGTGAATGAAGCATGTTTACGCTGCTAATCCAGAGGTGATGAATCTTAATCCATAATTAACGAAGGGGCATCATGAGAGGCACGACTTTTCCTCAATTAACGAAACACTTTAAAAAAGCGACGCCCACCTGCTTCTCCGTTCTCATGCACTTTCTTTTCACCCCAAGTCTTCGCCTAGCCAACCCCATTGTCCCTCGTTAGCTACCTGTCTCTGTGTGTGTTTATCGATTCAGAGTATTGTGCTATATATCTTAACTTTGTGGGAACGAGTCTTTAAGGTAATGGCAGGCATTATCGAAAATTCCTATGGAAATTACGCGATTTCTCTTCTGAATTATTGCTTTTGGTTTTGTCTTGTACTCTTCATTACTACACGGGTTGCTGGAGAGGATGAATTAAAATCTGTTAGATCATTACCTTTTTAATGTAATGCTTTGTTAACATTTGTTTACTAATTGCTTCATTAAGATAAAGTCCCCATATCACATTGGTTGAGTATCTTATAATCATAGAACGATGACGTAAATGAAATGAAATAATTAACATGTAAAACAGAGACTGTTGCCTAAAAAATTCGTACTTGAAATTAAAGTGTCCTTCAACATAACTACCAATTAATAACAAAGATGAATTTGGGAAGGAGGATAAATGACAAGGCCACTCTCTCGACTCGGTAGCGATCATTATATACACCTGTTTCCTTCTTCTCCCTTGCTTCCCACTCTTCTCAATACAAACCTCCCTTCCGCTTACCTCCGTTCTCTCTCGACTCGGTAATGATCATTATATTTTCCGCCTCTCTCTTCGCCTGCTCTGTCTTTCTCCATTCTCTTCCCTCTCTCGCTCGATTCTCCTTCTGATGCTTCATGCTTTCCCAACTCTCTCACTTTCATTTCAAATGCCTGGTTGCCGTCTCTTAGTTGATTCTCTTTCTCGCTTACTGCGCCCAGTTTTCTGAGTAAACAAGGCTTGGAAATCGATTTGGTCCTTCTCTGACATTTCGATGTTCTCCATGCAGTTATATAAAGGAGGAGGTGAGGAGATTGAAGGACGGCGTGGTTTGGCCTGGCTGTGAAATGGTGGGAACGGAGAGGTTGAGGACCGACGACTTGAACTCGTGCTTTGCAGAACTGATGATGGTTGCTGGCGGCAAAAAAGGTGGTAAAGGAGTGAAAATGGAGGGTGGGGCGAACTCAGAGTGGAAAGATATTCCTGTGGAACTTTTGATGCAACTACTGGCCCTTGTGGATGATAAGACGGTGATCGCAGCTTCTGGTGTCTGTCGTGGTTGGAGAGACGCTATTTGCTTTGGCCATACCCGTTTATCACTCTCATGGTACTCCTTTTTCCCTTCGATGGGATGCTCTCTTTAAAGCTATTTTTTATTGCAGGGAGAAAGAGGGACGCCTCCATGATTAGTCTTCTTTCTTAATCGCTTGATTGCAAAGTGCGAAAGGCATGTTGGTGATTAAGCTCTGGCATGTCTTCAACCGTTTAAGAACGGGCTAAGGATTTTTCTTTGAGGACGTAATCTATTATATAGTTGAACTAAAGCCTTTAACTTACTAAGTGAAGTAACTAGGTGTATTATTCCTACTTGCTTTGGTGTGCTCTAAATCTCAAATTTCTGCGAGGTGTTCACCTCACAAATCTGTTAGGCTATAAGGTCAGCAAAACTGATTTCTTGAAGTCAGTCCGCTGCTGTACCTATTTTCTTCATGCCTTAACAATTCCAGTTCATAAAATGTCTAACACGGCAATAAGAGTTGTGTAACTTGTGTCATCAGGTGCAGCAAGAGCATGAATAATTTGGTCCTATCTCTTGTTCCAAAATTCACAAAATTGCAGACTCTAATCCTTCGTCAAGCGAAGCCTCAGCTGGAGGATACTGCCGTGGAGACCATTGCTAATTGCTGTCATGACCTGCAGATCCTGGATCTGAGCAAAAGTTTCAAGCTGACCGATTGTTCACTGTATGCCTTAGCCCACGGTTGCCCTGAACTCACAGAACTGAATATCAGTGGGTGTTCAGCATTTAGTGACACTGCTCTGGCTTACCTGGCCAGTTTTTGCAGAAAATTGAGAGTCTTAAATCTCTGTGGATGTGTGAAAGCCGCATCCGACACCGCATTGCAGGTACCTTTTATTTGTGTGCTAATTGCTTCTCATCAAAGCATTCAAGAAAGCAAATTGTAACCCAATGCCACAAGCAAAATGCAGGCAATCGGACGCTACTGCAATGAGTTGCAGTCTTTGAACCTAGGATGGTGCGAAGATGTGGGTGACGTTGGTGTGATGAGTTTAACCCACGGGTGCCCTGATCTTAGGACACTGGACTTGTGTGGTTGCATCTGGATAACAGGTAAGATGGCACTGGATGGCCCTGATCTTAGCCCACGGGTTTCATAATGAAGATTTCAATGTCTGACTTTTGTTGCTGTTGAAAATGTGGATGATTTTGCAGATGATAGTGTGGTTGCATTGGCAAACAGGTGCCTTCATTTGAGGTCCCTGGGACTGTACTACTGCCAAAACATCACAGACAGGTCGATGCATTCGCTGGCAGAGAGCAAGGTGAAGCGCAGACCGTGGGTATCAGTAAAAGGAGGGATCGAGGAGGATGGGCTGAGGACTCTGAACATAAGCCAATGCACAGCTCTCACGCCCTCGGCGGTTCAGGCGGTATGTGACTCCTTCCCGGCTCTGCACACATGCTCCGGCAGGCATTCCCTCATCATGAGCGGCTGTCTCAGCCTCAC
>JANTPZ010142911.1:3020-17460 GCA_025593235.1 Vachellia pachyceras
CTCCACCGTCCATTGAGGAGGTGGAGTAGTATAAATACCCCCTAAGGGGGCCATTTGTAACCATCCAAGCATTTGTTAATTCATAAGCATTCTCCCAAACTCTCCATTTCTCAAGTTTCTCTCTTTAGACTTTCTTAGTTTTCATAGCTAAGTTAAGTCCTTGGAAGGCTTACTAGCAGGTTCAGGAGCTTGAGTTCGAGCAAGACTTGCTAGGCCGCACGGAGCTTACATAAGGTAAATCACTAAGCCGGTGACACTGAGCATGTATGCAGTTTGCTTTCTCACAATGTGGCCTCTCACCAGTGCTTGCAGCTTCACCAATGCTTTTGAGTGCTCTTAGTGCTCTTCTTGCCTGCAAAACACATCCCCACGAATTTTTAGCTTCTCTCACTCTTAACAATATTATCAAAAAACAATCAAATTACTCTCTCAGAAAAACTCATAGAACAAAAAGACATGAGAAAACTTGATGAGTTAATGTGATGTTTTTAGTCTCTGAAATTACAAGCATCAACTCTTCGTTCTCCGAATTTTATAAATCAGTATAATGTTGAAAAATCGGCCAAAGAGCTAACCAAGACACAGAGAGAGTCAAATGAATTTTGAAATTTTCGTTGAGAATTCAAAATCGAAATCGGAAAACCAAGTGACAAGAGAATTAAAAGCCTGGCCTCGGGAATTAGAATCACTTGTTAATGAGAACTTAAGACGTAGTGTAACCCTCAAAACAATTTAACCATATAATATATTCATGGTTAATTTTGTAATACGTAATACCTTCTGATACCATTTGTAATCCCTTCTGATACCATTTTATAATCCCTCCCGATACCATTTTATAATCCCTCCTGATACCTTCTGTAATCGCCCACAAGTCACCCTTAAAGGCCACAAGAATGAACAATATTTAAACTTCTCTTAAACACACGGTTCCATAAATAATATTCAAATGAATGCGTAACAAGTTGGAAATACCAAAAGACAAATTGTTAATTATAAATAGAATATTACAAAAAATATAAAATGTTTATTTTTTAAAAAAAATAAAAAAAATAAAAAAACGTGCTGTCCCGCCCTAGCCCGCTTGGCCCGTTTTTATACGGGCTGCCACCCTCAACCCGCGGGCTGCAGCCCGTTTTGCCAGAACTATAAATGAGCTTGTTTTTTTAAGGTAACAAAAGAATAGATCTGAATAAAAAAATAGAACCATCCTTCTCTTATTTTTTCCCTTTTTCTTTGCCGTGCAACTGCAGTTTTGCTCGAATATATCAGAGGCTCAAATTCAACCCTATTTCAGAAATTGGGGACTTGGAGTGGAAATCTTTTTGACTCCCCAATCAATTCACTCTCAATCTCTGGTTCAATTGATCAAGCATAATCGATTTTCTTCGATTCGCTGTGATTTTTGGCCACCATAAAGTAAAATATTTGCAGGCAAATCCAGAGGAAGAAGACAAATGAAATCAACAAAAGAGCGCCGTCATGAGGCCTCAGAAGAACCCGATCCACGCCTTCTCAACATGGGTCAGGCGACAACCGCCGAAGGTGAAGGCTTTTCTGGCCGTAGTCACCAGTATGGCGGCTGTTGTGTTGCTTCGAGTTATTGTTCACGATCATGATAACCTCTTTGTAGCAGCTGAGGCTGTGCACTCTTTAGGAATTTCCGTCCTCATCTATAAGCTTGTGAAAGAGAAGACGTGCTGGTATGTAGCGTTGTTCTTCAACTGGGATAATCTCATTTCTTGATTGATTTTAATATTTTTTTTGCGGTGAGATTGCAAATATTGTCGTGTTGAAAAGTTTTGATCATAAGCCGGCATTTGGTTTGGCTTTAAAAAGAAATTCTCTTTCTTTCTTTTTTTCCCTTCCTTGGTTTTGACAATGGCGTTGACCAAGTTTTCCTGCTCATTGGCTTGGTGTGTCCTCCTCCCTATATTTTTGCAGTAACATACAATTGGGAATTGTTTTGGACATTTGAAGTTGCCTCATTTTTAGTTTGTTGCTCAAAAGTAGCCTACATAAGGAAAAAAGATTAATCTTTTCGGATTAAGATGTTCATTTGTTGTAGATACGTTTGAAAATGCTGCCCACATGATTGAGCCTGGCTAATGATCATCCATTTCCTCTCTTTTTAGAGGCTACTTATTCTTTTGTTTACACAAACAACAGTGATCATACTTCTCCATCTCATTTTTATCGTGACAGTTATTTTCTATTCCGAGTTTCTCTTGATCTAATCTAATTCGTCGAGAATGCCCTTCACAAATATCTGGATATTTGAATATTGTAAAGATCGTTTCTTTGTCCATATTTGTAACTTTAAGACTTGCTTTTCTTTTAAAGCTATGTAGGGATAATCAAAACTACTGATTCCATGAATATTAAGTACCTGAAGCATACTTTATCGCGTGTGGATATATATGACTTTGTTTGGAACTTTTGGATTTTATTTCAATCTTGCTAATATTACAGGCAAGGTATTTTCTTGATAATGTCATTTTTCTATTTGAATGTCATATATTATTTTCATTTTTCCTTTCATCACAACGCTTAATTCTTTGGAATGACGCACAAGACTGTCCCTTAAATCCCAGGAATTAACAACTATCTTTTTTGCTGTTAGGCTGTACTGTAGTTTCGTGATGGAATTTGATATACACACTCTACTTGATTTAGCTACTTTGGCGACAACTCTGTGGGTCATTTTTATGATACGGTTTAAGCTCAAGTCTAGTTACATGGAGGAGAAGGACAACTTTGCAATATACTATGTGGTAAGCCCCTCATTTATACTTATCCAAACATCAGAAGCTTCATCCATATTATTTCCTTTCTTGAGGATGATTATAACTTAATAATATTCTGCTATCCCTTTTGCTTGACGTACTCATATCTTGAATATTTATTGTAGGTGATTCCCTGTGCTGTGTTAGCCTTGTTTATTCATCCATCTACATCTCATCATATATTGAACAAGATCTTTTGGGCATTCTGTGTATACCTAGTTTCAGTGTTACCCCAACTGTGGGTCATGCAGAATACCAAAGTATATTCTCTTAACTCAAACTGCTCATACAATCATAGGATCTACTCTGTTAACCTTTCTATTTAACTCACTTTACATTATACTTTCAAATTGTTGAGCTATTCACAGCTCATTATGCATTTGCATTGGGTGTAGCAAGATTCCTAAGCTGTGCTCATTGGATTCTTCAGGTACAATTTTGTAAATTAATTTACACGTTCCTTTAATCTTATTGATCAAGAATTAAATGTTCACATTTAAGTTGATAAATTTGGGTTGGCAGAATTTTTATGGTATAATTATAGGAATCCTCCTTTGCATTCACATCTAATTTACCTTTTCAATATTGTGTGTTTTGAGTTTTGAATTGTAATAATGAGTGTGAAATCCTAATGGCTAAGATACTACTAACATGCTACTTTATTGTGATAGGTGTTAGATAGTCGTGGGCATTTGCTGGGTGCCCTCGGATATGGTTTATGGCCATCGATGGTTCTCATCTTAGAAATTGTCCCCAGACTTTCATCTTGCCAGATTTTTGCTACTACTACGTCAAAAGGTTTGCTGTATTTTACAGCTTTTTTGTCATCTTGCCACCTTTCTTTAGTGGGCTGCCCATGAGTTTTAAGGCCTATTTATACTGTCACTTAAAAATTAGAATACATGAGTCAGTCTTTTGAAAATATCAAATGTTTGCATGTTGGTGTTCATCTTAGCATCCTGGATCCCTTGATGAACGAGTTTATGATCCTTAGGAGCTAATGGGTTCTCTTAAATAAATATTAAATGGACTCGGCATTAGATTGTTTGTTTACTAAGTGATATTTTTGGACATAATTTTAATCCTATTATTTGATCCATCGCAGTGTGCTTGGGGGACAGCTAGTTCTACGTCTTCCCTCTGGAGTGATGTGACTGAAGTTCTTCTGCAATGAGCTTATTTTCACTTGGATTTAACTTAATCTATCAACACTTCTCGTCATCCTCGCTTCATGCATTTTTTGTTGATGCACTTTTAGGTGTCGGTGTCTCATGATGCGAAAGATGATTCTTGCTTTGATGCAAAAAAAGTAACTGAATGTTTACGTGTATACTTGCAGTATTCTGTAGTCTAACATACTTTATACACAAGATTTCTAATTTCTTAGACTGTCAGCATTCAATTTCTTCCTTTCCTTTTTCCTTTATCCTTCTCCATTTTTAACGTGACATGCTCAAGCTTTAATTACCTTTCGCCGCAAGTGTAACTCTGCCTTACCATTCCCGTACTGTTTCTTATTTGGTGGAGTCACATAATCGAATAATGAAGACGAGTTGGACATTAAACTACGACACTTTTTCATATAAACTTACGGGTGTTAAATTATTATTTTCAAGCTCAGAACTTGCGTGATTTAAAGTGATCGATCAGGCACTCAAATTTCTAGCAAGGATTCCTTCAAAAGTAATACCAGGTCCAAAAGCCAGAATCAATCCCCATTCGGCAACCTCTTTGCCATCCCTCTCCATTTTGAGACCCTCCTCTATCATATACTCCAGTACATACACTATAGTGTTACTACTGGCATTTCCATAATCCATTAAAGTCCTTCCACTTGCATTCAGCTTCTCTGGCATCAAATCCAGTCTTTTCTCTATCCGATTCAAGATTGCAGGAGCACCTGGATGAACAGCACAAAACAACTTGTTGTAATAATCCTTGCCTCGTTCAACCCAAAAGCATCTGCCATTAACATGTCACAGAACCCGTCAATGTTGTCTTCAATTTTCCGAGGAAGCTCTCTCGATAGCTTGAAGCTAATCCCTTCCTCTGTTAACCTCCCATCAATAATCTTGTGTGTGTGGCAGAAACTTCTGTGATGCTGTGTGAAGCTCGAAGAGAGGCCTTTCAATTCTCACTATAGGATCCGACCCGATTATCATGGCTCCAGCACCATCCCCAAATAGTGCCACTCCAACAAGATAATAGGGTCTATCAGTAGTAGGTGGTTTGAACCTGATAATTGTAGTTTCGGAAGTAGCTAGAAGGACTTTACTTCCCGGGTTGTTCTCTGCTATGTCTTTTGCGACACGGAGGCCAGAGATCAAGAATATAAAAAACAGCGTCAAGGCACTAGCTTTTCGAAAGAAACATGGAAGAAAATACTACAAACATTTAACGATAGCACGCAAAGAGGGTACTCCCAAAAACAGTTGAAGAATAGGTATGATTATCTAAGGAAAGAATGGAATAATTGGGATTCTCTACTTGCTAAAGCTACAGGAGTTGGTTTTGACCCTATGTGGAATATGATATTGGCATATGACGAATGGTGGGCAAGGAAAATTCAATTGGTATGATTGTATGAAGATATAACTGATGTAGCATCCTCGTCAACCCAGACTTCAGCCTCTTCAAGATATATGATGCATGTTCGGGATGCAATTAGAGACGTACTTGTTAATTCTAGGAATAGCAATTAGCAATGCTACTGTTATCATTTGTAATTACTATTTCTATTATGTTATTTCAAGTTTATTTTAATTTACAAAGTTAAATTTAATTTTATTTAAGTTTTCATGGTTCATATTTTCAATTTTAATTTTGGAGAAAAAGTCACTTATCACAACCATGTTTCCAAACACATTTCCTTTTACAAATAAGTCACTTATCTGAACGTGTTCCCAAACGCATTCACTTTTACAAATAAGTCACTTCTTCCACCGCTTTTCCAAACATAAATCACTTTTACAATTTGACTTATTTTCAATCTCACTTTTCCATAAGTACTTCTGCGAATAAGTTACTTATCCCACCGCGTTTTCAAACGGACCTACTATCTTGAAAGTTTAAGCAACAAGGACATCAAAGACTAGAGTGCAATGGCCTAGCTCTAAACTATCATAAATCTAAACACATTTGCATTAGACAAAAATAAGGACGTTTTGAGAGAATCAATAACCAAGAATTGGCTTCATGAGCCTTTTGACCAAAACATCTACACAAAGCAGGACCTCTTTATGAGCATGAAAAATCTCAAAGCATGTGAAATCTCAATACCAAAGCAAGGGTAAACTGTAAACTGATCTTATTCTTCAATCTCATACCCAAGAGGGTGAAAGTCCCCATTAGCAGTAGCCAGTAGCTGTAATGAAGATTGATCTTTGTTAGGCCTGAGTGTCACATACTCGTAAGTCTATCCTTATAGCCTGTAGCTCAGAATCTACTACTGAGTAAAATTATCAAATCAAGATACGAATTGTGAATTGGAAAAATCCATTTTTAGAATCGTAAATTGAAGCGTACTGTGAATCACAAGATTTATGATCATTTATTAAGATGAGATAAATGGGATTTGTGGACACCTTCAGAGCTAATACTGAAGCTTATCTCAGGAGTACTTTGCAGGCTGCAGGAGATTACTTCTCAGGGAAACCCTTGGATACTGCAGTTTAATCCCTGTCTGTGGATCTTATTAAGTTTAAGGATATTCTCTTGGAGAAATTTGATGCCCTACAGGGGTCTATGGCTGGCTTGGATAGCAGGGTATCTGAATTGACTAGCAAAGTTTCCTTCATTGAACAGTTTATCAGAGATTCCCCGGCCTCTGCTTTTGCACCTCCTCCTCCTCCTCCTCCTCCTCCTTCTCCTCCCTCAGATGATCCTTCCGCTGATGCTGTTCTAGCTATGATTGATTTCTCCTCTTCCATTTTGCATCCAGATCCTCAGCCTATTCCTGCACCACCTTTGTCTTCAGTGGCTCCTTCTGATCCTATTGATCCTCAATCTGATCCCACTCCCTCTTCTCCTTCTTCACCCCTTGTTTGATTGTTGACAAAAAGGGGGAGAAAGAAAATCAGATGTGTTTTTGTTATTTATGTCTTGTATTTGATTTGCTCATGACTTATGCTTTATGACTTATGATATTTATGAATGATATTATATTTTCAGGAATGTCTGTCTGATTTCAGAATTTCTTTCTGTTCTCATGACTTGACAATTTAAGCTTTTAATTTCATTCTGATTTTACAAAGTTTTTGTCATCATCAAAAAGGGGGAGAATGTTGATACCTTATTTGATGATAACAAAATGATTTCAAGCTTAAATTGTTGATGATTAAGTGTTCTTGTTGAAACACTCGAGTTGTGTGTGAAAGTATTGAGGATACTCGAGCAATATGCTTTAACACTAGAGTATCAAGCATTTTCATGAAGTAAAAATCAATACTTTCATACAACACTTGAGTTCTTGCTGAAAGTGTTGGTAACACTCGAGTATTATAAGTTAAAATGTTTTTGGAAATCAACACTTTGAATGAAAACTCGAGTGTTAAGAGAAAGTGTTACAAACACTCGAGTAATGTTTTTGAACACTCGAGTATTAGTGATAAAATATGTTGTAATAGAGTACTTTCATGTGAAACTCGAATATTAGTGTTGAAGTATTGACAACACTCGAGTATTGTGTTGTAATACTCAAGTATCGGGTTTTGTTTTTCAAAAGAATACTCAACACTTGAAACAGAATACTCGAGTTATAGATGGAAGTATTGACAATACTCGAGTATTGCGTTTGAACACTCGAGTATTGAGTCAAAATACTTGAACTTGAAGTATAACACTCGTGTTGTGGAGGAAGTGTTGCCAACACTCGAGTGCTAGTTCTCAACACTCGAGTATCGGGCAAAGTTTTCAAATGAAAGACAATACTTCAAGCACAACACTCGAGTATTAAGTGAAAGTGTTGACAACACTCGAGTATTGATTTTTGAATACTCTAGTATCGAGTTTCTTTTCCTATAAAATCACAACACTTTCACCCTAACACTCGAGTAAAGGCAAAAAAGTGACAACAGAAACAACACTCGAGTATTGTGACATTTCAAATAACTTCACTTTAAGTTTGTCTCTGAACACTCGAGTAAAAGCTAAAAGTATTCTCCATCACTCGAGTACAAGAAATGCAACACTCGAGTATTTAGCCTATAATTCAAAACACTCTCAGATAACACTCGAGCATTTCCAAAAGTGTTTGTAAAACTCAAGTATTGACATATAGCACTTGAGTATTGTTTTACAAAATTCAAATTTCTTGGCAAACACTCGAGCACTTTAAATCATCACTCGAGCATTATTCTCCAACGGCTATTTTCTCTCACTGACAGCTTTTTACCTGCTCTCTGCAGCTTTCCTCATTCGTGCTAACAACGTTTGAATCTCACCTACTTTCATAAATGCTGAGACCCATCATCATTTAAAGAGAAAAAGCTGCTCACGTCCTCACATTTATTTCAGACAGATTACATGAAGCCATCGTCGTCGTTAACATTCTTGATAAGCATTTAATGAAGCATTAATGGCGAAGACGAAGAGGTGGTTGATGAGAGTAACGGATATTAAACTCTATCTAACGGCAACTTCATTCCTCTCATCTATAAAAGCCCGAGCATTCATTTTAAAAGATAGAGAACAATTTTTACGAGCATTCAAAGCACTCAGCTACTTTCTCTGTAAATCATTAGTATTACATCTGAGCTTCATTATTAGCTATTCACTCTTTGAGAGAGTTTCATTCAGCTACTTCTTGCTTTAAACTAGCGAGATATTCAAGGTTGGGACCTTGAATTTATTGGGCTGAGAATTTATCAGAAAACAGAGAGTGTGTGACTCTATTTCATTACGTATTGTAAGGGGGAGTGTGAATCTCCTTTGTAAAGGCTGAAGAGCCTGATTTATTTGTGATTAGTGGATTGCAAAGCTCAGAGGTGCTCTGAGGACTGGACGTAGGTCTGAGGGACCGAACCAGGATAAATCGCCTTGTTCATCTTTCCTTCTCTTTCGGTGGCTTTGATCTTACTTCTGTGATTTAAGTTTTAATTTTTTTTAAAGTGACCAATTCACCCCCTCTTGGTCTTATCCTGCACTAACACTTTTAGTGGGCGTCGGGTCTGCTGATCGTTTCGGTACATTCTTCTGAACTTGTGAACTACCATTGCAAGTTCTTCATCTTCCACACCTTCTTCTTCTTCTTCCTCTGTTTCAGGCTCCTTTTCCTTCTCTTTTACTGTTTTGAGTGCAAGCCCTTTTTTCTTCTTTTTCTTCGATGTTGGATAATTCTTTCTTAAATTTCTGCTTGCTCTCATACTCTGCGAGGCTGCCAAACAATGCTGCCATTGAAGTCATTGACTCTCCTCGGGACTCTTCAATGGCTGTTACTTTTGCCTCCCACTTGCTGGATAGCACGTTGAGAATTTTTCTCACTTGGGAGCGTTGATCGTATGTTTTTCCGAGAGCGGCTAACTTGTTGATAAGGTGAGTATGCCGCATCTGGAATTATGCAATCGTTTCTTCATCCCTCATTCTGAGCAAGTCATACTCAGTGGTGAGCATGTTTATTCTGCTTTCCTTTACTGCTTCAGTTCCTTCGTAGGCAATCTCCAATGCTTCCCACATGTTTTTTTGTGGAGGGTAGAGTGCAAACCTTGAAGAAATCATCTTCATTTAAAGCTGCTTGCAACATTAAGACAACTTTTCGGTTCAATAGCATCTTCTTCTTGTCTTCGTCATCAAACTCTGCTTCGGCTTTAAAACCAACTGGTCTTTGTCCTTCTTCATTGGCACAATGTTACCTGTTTCAAAAATGTCCCACAAATCAAAGCCAGTAGCCATAATAAAGTTCTGAAATTTTATCATCCAGAATGAGAACTTCTGGCTGTTGAATGCTGGAGGTCTAGTAATTAATGCTCCATCGGCTATCACGTGTTCGCCAAATCCTGCCATGATCGCTCTTGAGACAGTTACGTCCTTTAAACAAGAGACCTGCTCTAATACCAAATTTTAGTGTAGGATTTGACCAAGAGAGGGTGAATTGGTCACTTTTGAAAGTTAAAATGTAAATCACTAAAATTAAAAAGAAGTCACCAAAAGTGCAGATGAATAATTTACACGGTGATTTATCCTGGTTCGGTCCTCTCTGACCTACGTCCAGTCCTCAGAGCTCCTCTGAGATTTGCAATCCACTAAATCAATCAATCGGGCTTCACAAGCCTTTACAATCAAGGAGTCACACTCCCCCTCACTATTTGCAAGATAACAGAGACCTTCACTCTCTGTTTTTCAACAAACTCACAGCCCAATAACCTCAAGGCCCCGACCTTGAGTTTCTCAACAAATACAAGAATGAATGACAAGTTTAAACTCTCAAAATAGTAGATGTGCTAATCACTAAAGCTCACAGAGTGTTTTTGAATGTTACAGAAGAAAGAAGATAGAAAGCGTATGAATAATAGCGTTGTTGATCGTCGTCTTCTTCCATCTTCAATGCTTCTCTATTTATAGTTGAAGTCTTTCAATTTGTCCGTTAGAGAAGGCCAAATGTCCGTTACTCAGATTGAATAGCCGTTGTGTCTGGTTGGCCCGAGCATTGAATGCTATAATAAATGCGTTCCGGCGGAGTCTGAGACGGTTTTGATTTCATCTCGTTTGTCAGAGATCTTCAGCAGACATACCTTTTCCTATTTCATAGGTTAGCATTTGTGCATTTATGGTGACAGGTAAGTTTTTAAACCTTTGACATTAATAAGGAAAAGTCTGCCAAAAAGTGAATCTCAATGTCAGACAATGCTGTCAGATAGAGGTAGGACTCGAGTTTAATAATTTTCATGACTTGAGTTCTATTTCATGAGTTCACAACAGTTTGAAATGTCATGTAATGAAACTTCAAGTTTTCATAATGCCAGACTCGAGTTGAGAAAACTTTAAGATGAAAACTCGAGTTTATATTGGAAGTTTCATAATGTAGTTTTGGAACTTTCATTTGGAAAACTCGAGTTCAGTATTCAAGTTATGAAGTTATGTTGTGAAACTTGAGTTTTGAGAAATATGGAACTCGAGTTGATAAAACTTTAATATTAAAATTTCCAGTTTTCAATTCAAGTTTTGTAAAACAGTTCTGGAACTCGAGTTGTGTGCTTCTGTAACTCGAGTTTTAGCAAAGCAAAGTCTTCCTCAATGATTCAAAGACACGAAACTCGAGTTCTGCATACCTGGGACTCGAGTTGTCACAACTTGAAGCTGGAAACTCGAGTTGTCCTTGAAAGTTTTGGGAAACTTGAGTTCTGCAGTTTACTAACTCAAGTTCTACCATATGAAATTCCTTAGACAGAAGATTTTAGGCATGAAACTCGAGTTTTAGACGAATTAGGAGGGAACAGACCTGGAAAAAGAGAGGGGACAGGTAGAGGGCAACAGACCGATGTTTGTCTAAGACGAATTAGGAGGTGAGACGGTGGAAAGCGTAGCGCCATTAGAGAAATCGAACGGACAAATAGAAATATGCGGACACTGAAGAAAGAAAAATAGTCACGTAACAAAAATAAATGGAAGAACACAAAGTTAAATGGAGAAAAAGAGTAACATAAAAATCTCCAGACAAAGAAATAGGGACAGTCAAATGCAACCGAATGTAAACAACAAAACAAATAAAAGACTCGAGGAACAGAAAATACAATATTTTGAATAGAAATGGAAAGGAAAAACTAAAACTTGCAAAGCGGAAAACAAACATGGAAAAGGCATTATAAGTTCACTATTGGAAGTTATCACGGCTAAAGAAATTGAGAGGGGAAGGTAGAATGGACCGATTGTTGTCAAAGATGAATGAGGCGGTCAAACGGTGGAAAGCGCAGTGCCTATAGGAGAAATAGAACAAACAAACAACCATCTGCAGTAATAAACAAAGAAAAATAGTTCCATAACAAAGAAAAAGTGAAGAGCTCCAAACCAAACAAATAAAAAGTGTCATACAAAAATCTGCAGACATAGAAATAGTGACAATCAAATGCAACCTGAAGCAAACAACAAAACAAACAAAAGAATCGAACTACGATATGTTAAAAAGAACTTAAAAGTAAGAACTA
This sequence comes from Vachellia pachyceras, assembly GCA_025593235.1. NCBI lineage: Eukaryota > Viridiplantae > Streptophyta > Magnoliopsida > Fabales > Fabaceae > Vachellia > Vachellia pachyceras. The sequence goes on from JANTPZ010142911.1 coordinate 14,944, forward strand.
AAACTTGCAAAGGAGAAAACAAACCTAAAAGAGGCCTTACAAGTTCGCTATTTGAACCTATAGGGGCAAAATAAACTGAGAGGGGAAAGGTACAAGGAAGCAAACCGGTGGTTGTCGAAGATGATTTAGACGGTGAGACAGAGAGAACAAAAAAATTATGTAGACATCAAACATGGGAAAACAGTCACATAAGAAAGAAGGAAAAAATCAAAACTAAACAGAGTAAAAAGGTCACACAAAAAACTGCAGGCAGATAAACGGAGTTAGTCAAATACAGCCGAATGCAAACAACAAAACAAACAGAAGACTAGAAGCACGGAAAATACGATCTGTTAAATTGAACAGAAAAGCAAAAACTAAAACTTGCAAAGGAGAAAACAAACCTGAAAAAAGAAAGAGGGGAAAGGTAGTAGGCAACAGACCGATGTTTGTCTAAGACGAGTTAGGCGGTGAGACGGTGGAAAGCCAGAGCCATATGAGAAATCGAAGTGACAAATAGAAATATGCTGACATCAAACAAAGAAAAACAGTCACGTAACAAAGAAAAATGGAAGAACTCAGTTAAATGGAGAAAAAGAGTAACACAAAAATCGCCACACAAAGAAAAGAGCCAGTCAAATGTAACTGAATGCAAACAACAAAACAAACAAAAGCCTCAAAGAACATAAAGTACGATATGTTTAATAGAACTTGAAAGGAAAAACTAAAATTTGCAAAGGAGAAAAAACCTGGAATATGAAAGAGGGGAAAGGTAGAGGGCAACAGACCGATGTTTGTTTAAGACGAATGAGGCGGTGAGACGGTGGAAAGGGCAACGCCATCAGAGAAATAAAAGGCACAAATAGAAATTTGCGGACATCAAACAAAGAAAAGCAGTCATGTAACATAGAAAAATGGAAGAACTCAAAGTTAAACGGAGAAAAACAGTCACAAAAATCGTCAAACAAGGAAATAGCGCCAGTCAAATGCAACCGAATGAAAACAATAAAACAAACAAAAGGCTCAAAGAACAGAAAATACGATATGATAAATAGAATGTCAAATTAAAAACTAAACCTTGCAAAGGAAAAAACAAACATGGAAAAGGCATTATAAGTTCACTATTGGAAGTTAGTGCGGCCAAAGAAATTGAGAGGGCAAAGGTAGAAGGGAACGGACCGGTGGTTATCGAAGACCAATGAGGCGGTAAGACGGTGGAAAGCGCAGCGCCTATAAGAGAAATAGAAAGAACAAATGCACATCTACAGAGATCAAAAAAGAAAAACAGTCGCATAACAAAGCAAAAGTGAAGAGCTCAAAACTAAACAGATGAAAACTGCCATACAAAAGTCTGCAGACATAGAAATAGAGACAGTCAAATGCAACCGAAAGCAAACAACAAACCAAACAAGAATCGAAGCACGACCTGTTAAATAGAACTGAAAAGCAAAAACTAAAACTTGCAAAGGAGAAAACAAACCTGGAAACGGCCTTATAAGTTCACTATTCGAATTTAGAGCGGCAAAAGAAATTGATAGTGGAAAGGTAGAGGGGAACAAAAGACACGAGAAACTAAAACCAAACAACAAAACTCAGAACAAAAACAGAACACGGGAAACCGAAAAAACCAAAAGACACAAAACACAACACAAACAATCACATATAAGAAATCCATACAGACATATCGAAAGCATTCACGAACAGAAAGGTAGAGGGGAACAGACCGGTGGTTATCGAAGATGAATGAGGCGATGAGAAGGTGGGACGTGCAGCGCTAACCTGAGAAGTAGAAACAACAAAAAATCTACAGACAATAAATAAAGAAAAAAATCACATACATAGAAAAAGGGAAGAACACAAGTAAAGAGATAAAAACAGTCAATACAAATCTGCAGACAAAGAAATAGAGATAGTCAAATACAACCGAATGCAAACAACAAAGCAAACATAAGACTCGAAGCACAGAAAATACAATATGTTAAATAGAACTGAAAAACAAAAACTAAAAATTGTAAGTAGAAAACAAATCTGCAAAGGGCCTTATAAGTTCGCTGTTAGAAGTTGGAGGGGCCAAAGAAACTAAGAAGGGAAAGGTAGAGGGGAACAGACCGGTGCTTGTCTAAGACGAATGAGGCGGTGAGATGGTGGAAAGAGCAGCGCCTATTAGAGAAATATAAAGAACAAATAAAATTTTGCAGACATCAAACAAAGAATAAGGGAAGAACTTGAAACTAAACAAAGAAAATAGACACATAAAAAATGCAAACAAAGAAATAGAGACAGTCAAATGCAATCGAATTCAAACAACAAAACAAGAGGCAAAGAAGGAAAATAATTCTAAAAGAAAGAAAACAAAAGGAGAAAAGCACTCAAATAAAAGACAAGAAGGAGAAAAGTAGGCATGTCAATTAGAACTAAAAAAGAATATAGAAAACAAGGGGAACAAACAAAAGAGAAAAAAACAAAAAAAAACAATCACATATAAGAAAATTGCACAAGCATATCGAAAGCGGTCACCAACTAAACAACAGAAACCAA
>JANTPZ010142912.1:2369-12621 GCA_025593235.1 Vachellia pachyceras
AATTAGGAATGGTTCACCCCACTCTCCTTCCTCTCTTCTGTACAACAACACAAGGAGACCAAGTTGTATGCAATTTTTGTTGATCAAAAGTTGGGCTAGTAATGCCAAATTTGCTGTTTCCAAGCTTGTAATTTTGGGAACTTTGATGGTTGAATTTTGATGAAGTTTAATTGGAGTGCTCAGGTTTCTCAAAGATTCTAGTTGTGACATCTTTATTCCCATCAATCTATGCCCCAAAGATTCAGACAACAGATTCCTGAATCTCCCCCCCGGGGGGCCCTCCAACCATAGGCGGACCTACGTTGTCCGCAGCGGGTGCAGCCGCACCCCCTGACTTTCAGAAAATTAGGTATATATTAGTACTATGTGATTTATTTTGCACCCACTCATTTGCTAATTTTGAACCCACTGAATTTTTACACAAATTCTTCTCAAAAGATATTAAGAATAAGTCTCACTTGTCTTCTCAAAAAATAGTTTGCACCCCCTGACTCGGGGTCCTAGGTCCGCCACTGCCTCCAACATTTATATAATTCACTTGATCTGATTAGCCAACGATTTTAGACGGAGTGATGGATCCATTTGATTTAGTAAATCAAGTTCTGATGGATGGTATCGACAAGAGGATATTACATGTTCTCATGCTTATTTGCTGTTAATTTCATCTTATTATTATCCTCGACCTGCCAAACATCATAGATTTTTTATGGCATTGCATTATGAACCTTACAGATTTGACTAGCATAATTTGTCTTTGGCTTGCGATGATTGAGCAAACATGTTGGCACCAACCATGGCCGCACAAAGATGATAAATCTCACAAACACCATTGTTTCTTTCTCGATTGTGACTTTCACTGTTCTTTTCCTTCCCCTTTCTGTCTCCTGCTTGAGCCTCTTCCGTACAAATGCTGTACTTGTGCTTCTATCTACCGGTTCTACTATTCGTCTACACACAGGAATTAGTGACTTCTACAGAGACAGAATGGCCATGCCAACGAATTTTAAGTATTATATTATGCGTTAAGTGACCCTTTCAGCACTTATAAAAAAAAAGCTGAAATCTAATTGTATAAAAAACAATTTTTATGTTCATTATGACAAGGTGCTTTCATTTTTTTTTTTGGGCCAAAAGGTGCTTTCATTATTTGAGGTTTTTTAATGATTGTATATTTACGAAAAATATGCATTCTGTTTCTTCTCACTTTCTCAAATTTAAGGAGTTCTTATATAGTAATTAGTTTTCAAGAGTAAAGGTTTGTTTTTATTTTTTCTCTATACAAATTGGGGAAACATCCTCAGATCTTCAAGAAGAGGGCGTGGTGGGTTTTGGCAAAAAGTTTAAAGACAAAACAATAATCACCAGACGAATAAACTTGGTAATGGACAACTGTGCCAAGGAAACGAAGCCTTGCTTAACGCCAAAAATCTCGTAACCCGCTTGATAATGAACCTCAAGACCGTATTGCATCGATTCTCTAATCACTGGTAAACTCAGGCGAAGCGTCACACTTACTAGTTCCTCTCATACAACACAAAAGTCCTCAGCTTCAACCTTAGGGTTCCTCTGTTCTTCTTCTTGCCAAATTCTTAGGGCTTACAATTCATACATTTGCAATCTTATGGCGAAAACTAGACCCGGCAGAAAGGACTTGGACTCATATACCATCAGAGGTACCAACAAGGTCGTCAGAGGTAAATCGCTATCTATTTCTTCTCACAGAATACCCAGTTCTGTTTCTATGTTAAAAATCGCTCCTTTCTTGAGTTTCTGGGTTTCGATTTCCAAAGATGTGCTTTTGCGCTTCTTTTTGCAGTTGGAGACTGTGTACTGATGCGACCTTCCGACACCAGCAAGCCTCCATACGTGGCTCGTGTGGAGAAGATCGAACAAGATAATAGGAACAACGTTAAAGTCCGCGTGAGATGGTATTATCGGCCGGAAGAGTCGATTGGAGGACGCAGGCAATTCCATGGAGCGAAAGAGCTGTTCTTGTCGGACCATTTTGACGTCCAGAGTGCCCACACCATTGAAGGGAAGTGTATTGTACACTCTTTCAAGAACTACACTAAGCTTGAGAATGTAGGAGCTGAAGATTACTACTGTAGATTTGAATACAAGGCTGCTACCGGGGCTTTCACGCCAGACCGTGTTGCTGTGTGAGTTTGTTTAGCTTTCTTGTTTATGGAATTCTGGCTTTTGGAGAATTGGATTCCAATAACCAATGGGTTTCTGTTGATTTGGTTTGTATATTGAAGGTATTGCAAATGCGAGATGCCTTATAACCCGGACGACCTCATGGTGCAATGTGAGGGGTGCAAGGATTGGTAAAATCATTGTATTCTGCTTCACTTTTCTCACTATTAATGTATTTGTGCATGCTTTTTAGATGTTCCGGTCTTTTGAGTATTTCGACTTGTTATTTACTTGGACGAAGTCAATAGAATAATTTTCTGTACCTGCAGAAGGAGCCTGGAGTCCTAGTAAGCTTTAGAGGTCAATATTGGCCCCAAAACATAATGGAAGATCAAGATTTAGAACCAAAACCTTCTATTGTAAAAAGATGCTTAAATAAGTCCCATGGTACACTAATTTTGATTATTTATCCTCTATTTTGGCATGCTAATGTTTTGCATGTTGGAACTACGGGTTCTATGTCTCCTATCTATTACCTTCATACTACCTCTGAATTACGAGACGTTTCTTTTCCCAAATAAAAGTTAGCCGATATAGATTGAATGATGCATTTGCTTATTCTTTACAATGATTGATTCGGTGTTATTGTTGAAAAGTTTGCTTGGATAAGTTCGTTGAATCAATCCATGCAAGGTTGGGGGTGTAGATATATGGTACATTAACTGACGCTGCCTTTTATGACATGATACTTTGATACATTGCAACATTGTTAGATTTATAGAACATCCTAGAAATATTATTATTAGGTTTTTGATATATTTTTAATATCTCTATGTACTTTATCAAATACATATTTCAATCTTTGTAGGTTTCTTGCAGGTATCATCCTGCTTGTGTGGGCATGACTATCGAAGAAGCGAAAAAACTGGACCATTTTGTATGTTCCGAGTGTTCTTCTGATGATGACATGAAAAAACCGCATGCTGCATTCTCCGTATCACCAACATCTGATGGCAAGGTGAAAACTGCCTGCATCCCGTCCCTAATAATTCTACATGCCCTTTACCTTTGCTTCTATTGATTTTGTTTCTCCAACATATTCATCACACTGCCACCCCGGGAGAGGTATGGAAAGGTGGTGAAAACATTGGCTAGGAATAGATGGTTGGTTCAATGTTTGGTGTATCATTTGGAGATTGATGAACATTTCTTCCATGGTGTGCTCTGAGGACTGTTGGTCTTGAAAATAATAATAGAGCACAGCTCGTCTCTGCATCTATAAGATTAGAGTGCTGGATTGGTTCTTGTATGGAAAGTCAAATTTTCATGTCATTTTAGTTATTTTATATCAAGCAACATGTTTCAAAGACACAAAAAAACAAAATTAGTAAAAACAAGAATTTACCAAACTTGCGCACTACTAATTCATTAGCCAGTCATATTTTTCTTTAACATTCCTGTATACCTATTTTGAATGGCCATTATATTTTTCAGTTGAGTGGTAAACTGGACTGTTTTATTTTTTTTTCCTAGTTTGAATATTGTAATTAGTTAGTGCTGTGTGTTGGTTCAAATTAAACAAATTGCACTGTTAAAATATGTTTTTTTACGTCTTTCAATGATTTCTTGAAACATGGGTAGCAGTTTTAGCTTCCTTGGATTATTAATTTTGAATGCGACTATACAGATAGGTGCAATTATTGCTTGGGATATAGGTGTATGATGCTTTTATGCTTATGAGCTTTCCACTTATCACTTATTGTCACTATTTGTCATGTCAGACGTACATTTTTATCTTGCTCAAGCTGTTCTTTCACTTAGTTGATCTACACAGATCTGTTAGGTTTTCCATGATCTAGTCTTGTGCCGATTCCTAAATTGGAAAAACTTCGAAACTCTGCTTGAGCAATTTTCTCCTGGGCAAACCCCTATTCCTCTAATTTTGGATTCAGTTGTCAGTAGTTTTATAAATGAACTTTGCCATCTCATCACCAGTGAATTTACATGCGCGTTCTTCAATAGTCATGACTTTTCAGGAATTATCTTTTAATTGTTGAAACCACCATATGTTATTGATGTTCTAATGCGTAGTTTGAGATCCATGTCATGGTTTTTTTTTTGGGGATAGGCTGAAATTTATAGGATGTTAAAACAGTGATTACCCCGCTTGTTACCATCTATAAAATAAATGTAAAAATGTGTTATTGAAGGTATGATAAATTGATCAATTTCATTTTCTGGTGTTATTTGGTCTAATTAAGCTCGATTATTTTTAGTGCCATTGCATTAATTACCCCCTTCCTTGAAGTATCGTTCTCTACATATCACTCATTTTTTGGTCGATTGAATTGTCTAAGCTCTTCATGCAGAAGTCTTTTCCTTTGAGTGCTTAAATTCCACCCATCCGTTCATTGGATTTAATCAGAAGACAGGAATATGAGTCCTCTCAAAATCTAATCGTCCCCTCACCTCCTCCTAAACTAAGTGTCTGGATTTAAAATTCCCATTTATTTATCTATCCTTTTTGGGAGTATAAAAGGATCTCAAAGTTTCTTTCGTTGGATTGCCAATTTGGTTATTGTTTGTACAAGAGATAAGGTGACATGGATTGCCATACTTGTCATTCTGCTCCTGCACCGCATCCTTCTGGCATATCTATCTATTTATGGTGCTTGAGATAATAATGATCAGTATGTATTTGTTTTAGCTGTCATTCAGATGCTTGCTTAACATTTTAAATAGTTTTAATTTAGATATCGTAAGTGTTTATTAGAAAACATTAAAGCTTCTGAAAGAATTAATCATGTGGGCCTGCTGAATTGTGCGGAAAATGATCACAGGTCATGTGTTCATGAGATAATATGGTAGAAGAAATAAAATCTATTGAAGTTTTCTTCTTTGGATGGTGGCATTGAAAAAAGGAAAATATCTTGTGAAGGTTACTTTTTGTGTTTTTTTCCCGTTTTTCAAAAATCAGGTTCCCCACGTGCTTTATTAGTAATTGGTGAAATTTATATGAACTGGCAGGTGGAGCCGAAGCGGCGGAAGAGATGACCGTTGTAGGGTCAAGACTGTCAAAAGACATGACTGGTGCTGCTGCTGTTGTGTGTGTTTGTAAAAGCTTCGACCAGAGGCTACGAAACATGTTGCTATGTATTTTGCTCTCTTAATATATGTGTATCAGTGTATGTATCTCTCTCTGTTTATTTAGATCTCTTGACATTTGATTATGTTTCCCTTTCTGTCCAGAAAGTGATCATTCCTATGAGGTAACATCAAACCTTAAAACATTGGCGTAACAAGAAATTGCCACCCCCATCCCCACCAGTTTTAAATTATTCACTCTTGTTCGTCCATCAGCCTTTTCTAGTTCTTCACTCGCTAATGTTTTCTGGGTACTGTGCACACCAAAAGCGTTCGTTTAGCTGCGTAATGTGATCTTTCATTCTCTCCCATGTTTAATCATTCGGGTCGGACTTGATGTTTTTGCGGTATGAATTTAATAGCCCGAGATAGATCTCTTGCAACGACGACTTTGCCACACGCGTTCACATTATTTGACCCAAGGGGGGGGGAACAAAAGATAAGAACAGGTTTTTTCTAACATATTTAGGTCGATCGTAGTTGCAGTTTTGACCAGATGATGTGTTGTTTAATGCTGAATGAAGTGAAATCGTTTTGAGTGATAATTATTCTTAATGTAATTATTTTAAGAAGTATGGGGGCAAAGCAAGAACGATGAAGGAAAGGACAGCAGCTTGTATTGACGGCAACGAAGTGTTCTTTAGATTCGCTCACTCACAGATCGACACATACGTATACGTGCGTATAAACGATATAGTCAGTGTGTGTGTGAATAGGCATGATCTGTGGGTTTAGAGATATAAAGCATGCACTGTGAATAGAAAGCTTCCACTTTTCTTTTTTAAGTGGTGGTATCACAAGCATTTGTAAATCATATTTGCGATATTGTTGAATATCAAATGTTGTCACATTTTCTAATGGGAATTCTAACTTTGATTTAACATATTGTGGAGGATCGATATTATTCTGTTAGACCTAACCCCATTAATGAAAGCTCCATTTTTTTTTTGCTTTGGCGGGAATTACATGCATGTACATACACACATCTTTCATGAAAAAGTATGCATAAATATGTCAAGGTGGGGTTAAAAGTTAAGACCTCATTCAAATATGTCGAACAAAGGATAGCCGCATTATATATATATATATATATATGTGCATGCGTGTGTGTGTAGTACGTGTGTGTTGTAGTGGGCAAGTTTAATTAGCTGCGTGCATGGGAGGGTTACGTTGACGAAGCCTTCGAAAGCACATGCAGAGAACTGAAGGTGGTGGAGCTAGCGAATCTCCTGACCTAACTATCCATCTCTCTCTCTCTCTCGGTAGCTTGCTTTTTTTTGTTCAACCCTACGTCTTTAACTTGTTCTTTCTAAACCTTTTTAAATTAGCTAGCGAACAGTGGCCAACAAAGAATAATCTAAGTGTCATTTTAACTTTCTATATTATTGTAAAAGATATTGTATCATTTAATAAAACTTTTATACTATCACGACTTCTCCATTTCGTGTTGCTGGTCTTGCATTATTAATCATTAGTGCAGGAAAGACATACAAATTTTCTTAGGGTCTAACTAAAGGCATATGTAGTGTCAATGAGAGGGCAGGCGTATAAACACACACACACACGCAATTAATTGATATAAAGGTGGTGTGACATTCATTAATTAATTAGTTCGTATAATGCTTCGTGTTAGAGATAGTGATCAAATATTAATAACAAAATTAGTTGAGATATTGTGTATATTAGTGGTCCTAATCTCTATATAAAGAGATCATCACATATTCTCGATTGCCACATCACACGGTAACTATAACTTCTTTACGTACGTGATATATATTCTCTCAACTTCCACAGTTTCCATCTCATAACGAAGCAAACACAAGGACGAATATGCAGCTGGGCTGCAACCGGATGCGTAGAAGATAACAAATTAAGGATTTAACTGGAAGCCTTCTGGGGATGAGATCGATGATTAATTTCTCTAGCTAGCTATTACAACCCCTTGGAACCAAAAAATAAACCACAAATTAACAATATGTACTCTAATTCACATCAATTTGCTGATCATTATTGTATATAAACACACACACACCAACCCTGAGTCTCTCTTCAAACTTCAAAACTTGGACCTTGCTTTGTTTCTCATCTAGCTACGGGAGAAAAATGCTATATATATATATATATATATGTATGTATAAATGAATTAAACTTTTGGGATACAGAAGCAAGAATAAATAAATAAATAAAAACCTACGCACGACCATTTCAAACATATTAACAAATCCCTATTGATTGGGACACGAAAACAAATCGCTTTCATAGATAATAGACAGACAGACAGATATATATATATATATATATATATAATTCATTAATTAATTACATGCAAAATGCAGTACGTTTAGTCCTTAATTAATCCTTCAAAATCCTTCATTGCCCATTTGGAGTCACCATTTCCCTTTCCGCATTAAGCTTTCAGGCTCTATTATTATGTCTAATCTTCACTTCTCTTTCTAATGGGAACAAAATCACAGAAAAAAGGGACCGATGACCAAGAAAGAATGGTTTAAACTTACCGTTTACTGCTCTAGTAATCATAAGGCAAAGGAAACTGGGCACAGCCAGCAAGAAACAATTGTGTGCTTTACACACACACTCACTCACTTACACACTTGTATATGGACGTCTCTGAATTTTTCGAAGAAACTCTGGGAATAAGACAGTCAAATCTAAAAGTAGTAATACATCAAACCAGTTGATTTTTATCCACACACACCCACACACGGTAATGGAGAGTAGATATTATATGCCTAGAATTCTAGTTACTTTCCATGCCAGGGTACTTGATATTTGTTACCTAAAGTCAACGATGATGATTCCTTGTATATATGCTCTTATCAGGTACGTATGATCGGATATTGTGTTAAGAACTCCTTATTTTTGGTCTATGAGTACATTGAGAACGGCAATCTAAGCCAACATTTACGTGGCTCAGGTAAAAACGTAGGGCCCTCTGTCCCACTTTTCTATGTTTACAGATATTTGGAATAATAGTGTTAAATACATATCTGACATTATAAGTATCAACAACATCATAACATAGGGTCATCAATATGCAAAGTTTTCTCTTAGGAGTAATGTTGCTAAGAAAGTTTCAAAATGTAACACTGTTGTCCCATTCAGTTAAATGTTAACCGTTAAAAAATTGATATTTGATCATTAACATTTTTAATTGTATTTACTCCTAAAAAAACTTAGAGGTAAACAAACTTCTTGTACACATCATTGTGATCATATGTTGTCTTGTATTTCTGTCTCTGCTTAAAAAATGCTAGCTTCATTTTTACTTAAAAGACTATTAATTTTGTTGCTTTTAGAGGGGGAGCCATTATTATGGCCAAGTAGAGTGCAAATAGCCTTGGATGCAGAAAGAGGACTAGCATAAATCCATGAGCAAACAGTTCCAGTCTACATCCATGGAGACATTAAATCTCCTAACATATTGATTGACAAAAACTTTCGAGCAAAGGTTTGCCAATACTGTTTCTTTCTGGTGTTTTGATTAAACATATAATGAAATTAGAAATTCAATTCTGAGGCTAACATCTTCACAGATTGCAGATTTTGGTCAGACAAATTTGACAGGATATGGAAGTTTTTCAATGCCATCACATCTTGTGGGCAATTTTGGCTATATGCCTCCAGAGTGAGAATTTGTTTTGCCTATCACTTTCTTAGTTTTGTTGGTTAAGTGATGCAAATACCTACAATCAGCGCTTTTATTTGATTTTATAAGTCAAGGTATTTGATTTGGGGATCAAAGTTCAATTAAGGATTTAAACGAACCCTTTTGGGCTTGCTATTTTCTTAGCTTTTTGAACCTACAGTTGTGTTGGCATACTCGACCCATATAATGCTTGTTTTGTTTTATAGCGTTCCTTGGCTCTGAACCACATAATTTTTTTCTGTAGTATTTGTTACTGTGTCTGCTCTTCTTGGAAAAAAAATCCTCTACAATGCAGAAAAGTCTTGCGTGTAATAACCCATTGGAAATAAATGGGTTATATATCTGATTTTGGAGAGAAGAAAAACTGATGCCTTTATGTGGTAGAAGTGATAAGATCTCAGGGAACTATGTTCCAAATCATGAGAGGCCTTTTTTTGACATTGGAAAATGCATTCAGCATAGTAGATTAACTAAGAAGGAAGTACATGCACATGTTAATGCCATACATATGCTTCATAAATTTTTATGAATAATTTAGATCCAAACTCCTACCTTTGATCGGTGGGTATGTCTTTTTTTAAGTCTCTTGGCCACTGATTCGTAGGGGTTGAAAGTCCCTCCTTTTTGTTGTTATCATCTTTCTCAGCAACGTTCCAGTGACATTTTGTCTGCAAGTCTAATTTGATAATTACAAATCAATTAGAAGGGATTTTCTTCTTTTTTAGCATAGTAGCACTGTGGAACAAGAGAGTCCATGGCCAATAAAGAAAGTTCATGACGGCAATAGTAATGTAAAGATATATCTTAGTGCGGCAGTTAAGTCTGCTTTAAAGGGAATAATAGCATTGGAATACGGACAAGTTGTGCCAGCCAGCATTTATGATAGCTTTCGATTAGGAATGCATATATAACCACACTAATTCTTGCAAGGTACAAAAAAAAAATGGGGTTAATATGTCGGCCACCATAGCTTTTCCGCTTTACTTTGTGTCCCAAACAATTATTACACTGAATTTCTAACAGAATAAAGGTATGCGCTGAACTTGTGGTTTTCAGTAATCTTTTGAGTGTTTTTTATCACTTTAACAATGTTCCAGTCTCTTTAGTTTCAGACAAAGTTCACTATTATTATAATCTTTAATTAATAATTTTGACCTGGATCAGCGTTTCTGTGCAGAAATGTAAAATATGGCGACTTTTCGCTCAAAACAGATGTATATGCATTTGGAGTTGTTCTCTATGAACTCGTATCAGCAAAGGAAGCTATTGTGAAGACAAAAGATCTTGGGAATGAATCAAAGGGAC
>JANTPZ010142922.1:0-37444 GCA_025593235.1 Vachellia pachyceras
AAAATATTCAAATCTATAATACCCGTACGTAGCAGTAATATACATCCCCCAAAGTAATTAAGGGAGAAACACCAGTAAAGAAAGTTGTTGGCCAAAAAAAAGAAGAAAGAAACACCAATAAAGAAAGGTAATACATGTATGCTCATATACATCCCTCCCATCCCATGTGCCTCTCAAGTCCAGCCATATATATGCCTCTCACTTCCAATTTTCATCAATAACGATAGTTTTTCATATGAATCATAAAAAAGATAATTTTGGAAAGTCATTACACATTTACTATAAATAATTAACTAATTTTTTTAATGTTGATTGTATAATCCCTATGTATAGAATGGAAGGAGTAGTATCACAAAACGTAGATAGAAGTTAATAACTGATATATCCATCCAGTAGACTAAAGAAAAATCCAGATTGGTTACCGACAAAGAAAGAGCAATGGGAGCATGCAGAATCAATCTGATAGGATGCCAGAGGAGGAATAGGGAAACGGTTACCTGAAGTCTACTAAGTCTTTTGTTTAATTAATTATTATTATTAATTCATTATGTAATTAGTCAGTCAGTTATGGGTCCGTTAGTGGTCAGTAGGTGTGCGTCCAGTTTATTAGGCATTTATGCAGTCATGCCCAACATGAAAGGGAAGTAGTTAGAGTAAGTTATATTTCTCCTTCTATAAATATCCTAGGTTGTAATCAAGTTGAGACACCGATGAATTGAATGAATTGATATTGTTTTGGATATTGGAGATCCTCTTTTACTTTTGGCTTTTACCCTCTTCCATTGAGTGAGATGCTTGCTTAATAGAGAGAGTAGGAGAGACTGATGGCTATCTAGATGCTGGGTTCTCATCATTTGGTATCAGAGCTTTCGATCAATTACCTTCTCTTTCCATCACTCCAAGAATTCACCTCGTATCCACCAAAAAAAAAAAAATCAATCTCCAGTCTATCCCAGTCACTGCCCATGCGAAAAAGTTCGTCCAGCCTTTCGATCTTCATGGTGAACACACGCACATCAACTGCAGGCCAGGAGGCAGAAGCAACTGCCATCACTAAAGATCCTCTTGCTGCCATCGTTGCTCGGCTATCACTTCTAGATGAGTTGCGTGACAGGATTTCCGTATTGGAAGCTAAGTTCTCGCGCCGTGAGAAGGGAAAAACGAGATCAAGGGAGGCCGATAGCGATGATGGTCCAGAAAGCAATTTTCGAATGGTGACCACACGTGCTTCAGAACCAGCGGCGCTGTCTCCACTAGCCATGAACGCCGCCCGATGGACGGAGACCCATGACAAAGGCGTCCGGTACGCCGACACCAATCAGGACTCGGACGCCAACCAATCTGCCAGTGACCCACTAGCGGCGATTGCTGCTCGTCTCAACGCCATTGCCGCCTTGTCCGAGAACGTAGCAGCACTCAAAGCTGCAACTGTTCGACGCGTGAGAGGGAAAGCTCGGCCCGCCGTTCGCATTCATAAGCCGCGGCATGTGCTCCGAGCTTCGAGGTTGGTGCTCAAAAATGAAGGGGAATCTGCTGCAAATCGTGGACCCAGGAGCAGCCCATCTCAACCCATAACCCGACCCGGTTCAAGTTTCACTCAAGCACACTCTCTCACCCATCAGAATACCCGACCCAACTCCCCTTATGCCCAGACTTATTCAACACATGATGCGCACGAGACAACGTCGTATGTGCTTGTGCAAGTTTCACCCATCAGCTCGTCATCTTCCTCGGCGACCACGAATGCTCAGCGAAGTCCTCTGGCGAACACCAAGCTACAACACGAAAACCACGCACCAGCATCACTCGACCCAATCGTTAAAGCAGAGCAAGCTGTTACTGTGGACACGGAAGTGGCAGATGGAGGCAACCCTGTTCCTGCTCTTCTAGTGCATGTGAAGGAATCAGCCAGGGAACCCCATATCCCACCTTGAGGACAAGGTGGTTTCAAGAGGGGGAGTAATGATAGGATGCCAGAGGAGGAATAGGGAAACGGTTACCTGAAGTCTACTAAGTCTTTTGTTTAATTAATTATTATTATTAATTCATTATGTAATTAGTCAGTCAGTTATGGGTCCGTTAGTGGTCAGTAGGTGTGCGTCCAGTTTATTAGGCATTTATGCAATCATGCCCAACATGAGAGGGAAGTAGTTAGAGTAAGTTATATTTCTCCTTCTAGTTGTAATCAAGTTGAGACATCGATGAATTGAAATCAGAATTTATATTGGGTATTGGAGATCCTCCTTTACTTTAGGCTTCTTTTATCTCTCAATTGTGAGATGCTTGCAGTTGAGAGAAACTAAAAGAAACCGATGGGTTTCTAGATCCTGGGAACTCATTAGATTTCTTCTAAAACTTAAAGGTAATTAAAGAGTTGTTATAATATAATACTTAAGATAAGGGGCAAGAAAAAAATATGTTCTAACAATATTTTTTCTTTTCCTCTTTTTAAATCTTTACCAATATATGATTGACAAAAAAAATTAAATGCAAAAAAACTAACAATTTCTTGTTTTTGAGAAGGCTACTTGTATATGGAAAACAATCATATAAATTTAACTTAAAAAATAGGAAAAAGGTCTTATCAAAATAAAAAAATAAGAAATAAAATTTGAAAATAAAACATGAATTTATGTAATGAGAGGAACAAAGTTTTAGAAAATGAATTAATGTTTGATTTAGAAGATAGAAAGATTTTTTTTTAACCTTGTATGGAACATAAAAAGAAATATGAAGAAAAATAATTCTTGAAAAAAATAATAATAATTTGGCATGCCTAAACGGGTTGGGGCTAAGACCCTAAATTACAAGCTAGGCCTATTTTCCCGGCTCTATGTATGATTAGAAAAGCTTGTGATAACCCAAAGCAATAATATAAATTTTATGAACCGGAAAAGTGTTGATTTCGTAAGTAGTTTAGTGTACAATAGGAGGGGCGAGACTGTTATTTCACAATGATAAGCAACTAAGATGAGAAAACAATTCCGAGATCAGAGGGCATTTACCTCCAACACTGTATAAATAGGCAAGGTTGTTTCTCCATCAATGGCAATGCATTTTAGAAGAGAAGCGTGACGTCGACCATATGCCAGCAGTATGTGATCAGACGTGGGCGAGAACTACACATAAAAAACAACAGTTGCACCATTTTTAACAGTTATCAAAACAAACAGATGTACGCCAGTATTAGTAAAATTTTGACAACTCGTCATGCAAAAAACTTTATTACCACTTCGTGGTGCCCGAACTACAATGGGATGGAAGGGTAAAAAAGACATTTATCTGTGTGTGCGAGTGTGTGTGTATAGAGAGAGAGAGAGAGAGAGAGTTATACTCACGCGATATTACTGAGAAGTCTCAAATTATCCAATCCAGATAATAATTAACACCATATTTTAATAAGACGTCACTAAAGAAAAAGCATAATGTAAGCGGAGTAGCAGACAACAAAAATCCAGAAGGCAAAATTTGAGCGAATGAGTAATAAGCGCTCAGTGGAGCGGGCCTAAGAAATTGTTCATAAAAGAAATAATTCACAATACAAAAATAGTATTAAAAAATGAGATACAGGCATGTGCATAAGCAGAGAAGGAAAGTAACAACTATATAAGAGGGCACGTTGTTTGACTTGTGAAGTTGCACACTGGGGAGAATGTAGAGGTTAAGGTTGAAAGCAAGGGGTACTAAACTGGTCAAGGGTTCACTGCTTATATTTCAAATAGAAATCCTGACCTAATATTACTATATATAATTAAAAAGCTGAACTATCAGCAAAAAATATAATTATGAAAAACAAAAAACTACTCCAGCATCACGATGAAGCAGGATAGATACATCAGGCCTCAATCAGTGATAATGACTCGTGAATACATTAAAATCAAATCTAAATTTACTGTTGAAGTATTTAACTACCTGGATAGAAGTCAGACAATGTGCTGCTCTAATTGCCCGAGATGCAAGCACTGATCCAAATCTGTTCGGAAAATATGAACATGGAAGTTATCTAAAACCAGATGGTGTCCCTAATGGAAAAGTGGGTGAAAGTGATAAAGTTGAATGAATTCTTTTTTTTTTTTGGGGGGGGAGGGTAAAGGAAGTAAGCCCTACGTTGCCTTCTCCAGGGAATATATCCGAAGCTCATACATGACTTGGTGTGCTGAGGTTGGATGTCGAGTTGGTGATGTTGAAGCTCCATGGTCCTGGTGTACTAGTGCTTGCAACCCTGAATCAGCTTCGGTGTGAGGGGGCATACATGCGGACACAAGCAGCTAAAAACCTACCACATCGAGAAATGGGTCCCCATTTCACTGAAAACACAAAAGCAAATTGCAACTCAAAACAAAAAATTATGACAATTGAATTAGAGTATAACTTGATCAAATCACTCAAAATCTTCATGAAATTTTTTGAGGATAAAATTTTCAGCAAATTAATCTGATTCACAACCTCTCAAAAAAAAAATCATTGAAGAAAATAAGCAAATTTTTTTCAGAGATGAATGGAGCCTTATTGATTACATCATTGAGCAATAACATAAATGAAAATTACAATTATACCTGCAGAGGACAGCATGTGGCATGGTCAGGCAGCGACTATCAAGGGGGGCACAAGGATTTTGTACATCATACGACCAAACCCTTAGCTTCACAGTGCAAGGCAACTCTGCAGAGGCAGCAGCTGCCATTGATGTAGCAAGTTCTGATTGGATCCGACTTGCAATGGTTTGGATATCAGTCCCATCATGCAGCTTATTTACTGAAGCAACATAATTCCCATATTCAGATTCTGGTACATGGGAATGTGGGCAATTATTCTGTAAACCTGATCTCAGAGAAGCTCCTGGTATGGTGATGCCGCCTGGCATTGTTTCCTCAACTTTCCTAGTGGACACATTAGATGGCGGAATGGAAGAACTAATCTGTTGCATTAGACTGTCACCACTACCACCCATGTGAGGAAGCATAGAGGGAGTACCAACTAGGCTTTGACCCATTAACCATCCTTGAAGAAAAGGTAGCTCCCACCCACCTGAGTCTCCTGAAGTTGAAGGGACAAACTGGAGCCATTGACTTAATTCTGAAAGAACCTCTTGATTTCCAGCTTGTCGACTAAGTCCATGCAATCTACCACTAAAAGAATGGACGTTACTGGAGTTTTTGTGTAGTTTTCCTTCAGATGGTTCTGTCTCATCAATAGATGTACCATCCATTTTGAGGCTAGTGGTGCCCATTCCCATTTTAGTAGAGAAAGTATCATGGGCAGTATACGCAGTATTAGTTTGAGAGCCAGATGGAATTTCAGAGGATGTATCCATGGGAGACATTGTAACATCATTTTGTTCTATTGGATTTGTGTCTACTTGAAGTTGCACTGAAGTAGAAGACTCAACTCCAGAAACATGATTATCCCGCTTTAGCTCTATTCTTGAGTCACCTATAGTATATGAAGGGATGAAGCAGAATGGTGACATGAGGGGTAGTTCATGGAAGAAATTGATATGTTCCTTAGAATGAACATCTGTTACAAAAACGGCAGGTGGAGGATGTTGTAAATAACCAGGGGATGTCGCCTTTGTCATGATGGAATCCGAAGAGTCAATATCATTGACCTGCACATCAATCCAACAATATTGATCTAAAAAATTCCAACTACATAATATTTTAAATGTCATGAGTACATAGATAATCAAGATAGCCCATTTACCTCAGCAGTTAAAAGATATGGTGCAGCATGTGGGTGGAAATGAACAGCTCGAAGTGAGCGTGTTGTCTTCAGCACCATTGTTGGTGAGGATTCTTCACCTCTCTTGTTGTAGGGCCACATGTACAACTGACATAATATTTAAAAAAATGTCAGAGGACCCGCAATGCCACCAGAAATGAATCAAGCTAAAATTAAACAAGACAGGTTCTTGGCAAAATGAGAACCTTATGGCCTGATGCAACAGCAAGTATTTCCCCATTGGCATGGAAAGCAACGGATGCAATGGGGCGATCTGCAACAATATACCCCATAGGTTCAATTAAGAGTAACAATATGGGCAAAAGAACCATAAATAAATTCAGTAGCATTGGAAAAATAATTCAGTATAAAATGATAGGAAGTAAAATTACAGAAACGGTAAAAAAATAGGCACTTTGATGTCTCAACATCCCATAAGCAAACTTCTTGATCCAAGCTCCCGCTAGCAAGTATTTGGGGGTGCAGTGGATGGAACCTAACCTGTAACACATTGTCACAAATAAAATTGCAAATTATGAAGAAGCAACACGTTCTGACCAAAGTGTTCAGTTTGATAACACAGAACAAGTTCATATAATGTAAACATGCTAGCATAGTGAGAGATTAAAGCATACATAACTACATAAGTCAGACCGAATGCTAGCTAGCATTGATTCATATATCAAGCTTACCACCCAAGGCGTCCTCCTATGGCCCATTAACTCCTTTAAGCACCTTCCAGTTTCACAATCAATTATCTTTACAGTATGGTCACCGCTGCATAAGTCACCCAGAACTCAGCCCCAGAAGATAGTGTTTAGATCAAATGAAGAAAACGCAGGAGGAGAATAAAGTCACAACTTACTGCGTTGATGCAAGCACTTTTCCATTGGAACTAAATGCTGCAGCTATGGTAGACCGTGGGGGAGGCAACAAAGAGCAGTACTTAGCAGATAAGTGCCGCAACGACTCAGCCTCAACCCTGAAATCATATTTAGAGGAGTTTCTCAACAATATTTTTCTCTGAACAAAGAGAAAGTCTGCATTCTGAAGAAGCTATCTCTTTCTGAACATAAATTTGTCACTTGCGTAAGTACCATGAGAGGAGACTACGTCTAGCATCTCTCGCTGCTTCATTTTTAGGATGAGAGAAAGAACCAGATTTTGGCCTAGACATTTCTCCCAAATGCTGTTTTGGCACATGTTTTGTCCTGGTTGAAATCTCCCTCAGTGTTAGCAAGCTAACTACATTGCTACCCCTGAAAAAATTCAACAAATTGAATGAGTGAAAGCACGGCGAGAATTGTAGATGTATCAGTTCAACTTCTCTGTATAGCCTGTAGGTATTAAATAACTTATGAACCATCAGCTTATACATATATGGCGAATCACCATGGCAAGCATAGTTGTGTAGAAATATTCAATCAGCAGGTATGGGATCAATTCCCACCATGTCTCCTATTCCTACTTCCTACTCCACATGTAATGTAACAAACGCACACCTAAAAACAGGAAGGCAAGCAAAAAACAGAACTAGCATAATGCGTCGGTTTGCAACCGGCCGTTAAGTATGTTCCCCTGAATTGAAGTTTCCTGCATGTCTTCTTCGATTCCTCCACGATGAAACAAATAGGAAGCTGAAGTCCAGATTGCAGAAAATGCTCAAATACTACAAATATATATATCTTTTTTAAAAAAATTAAGGATCAGAACGATAAAAATATAATGGATTATCTGGTCCGATCATTCTGACCTGCCGTTGAAGTTGCAGGAAGATGAGGATGCGCGCAAGTTCTGATCATTAGACCGAGGAAACTCCGTCATTTCTGTAGATTTCATTTGGCTTAACAACACGAATGGAATCTGAGAGAGTTATTGGAGGGGAGGGGGTGTTAGTTCCTGATTCTTAATCTGTGAAAGCGCGATTCATCCATAAGAGACTGGCTCTCCTCTATCTCCCTCCCTCTCCCAGAGGGTGCTTAGGTGCCCAATTCGGCCTCGTTGGTCGGCTTCGGAACGTTCACAGGTGCAGAGCTTGTCCAGGGGTGTCAAGGTATGCTCTATTGCGGGACGAAATGTAAATATTGTGGATCTTTGAGGAGAGTTCGGTATAACAGATGTTTGTAGGGGCGATGGGTCCCCACGGGCCACGAGTCAGCATGCTCCTCCGGGCCGGATTTTGACCTAGAAAGAAACGCGTTTGACGCCTTGGTCCATTGTTTTGTTTGGGATCCACGAGTCGGGTTTAAATATCCTGGATTTTTTTGTCCGAGACAAAGGTTATTTTTTAATTGGTTAAGATGGATCTTCACGCTCCGGGCAAATAAAACAGAGAGAGGCAGACCTTTGCATTATAAACCATCAGCGCAGTTAAATTCACTCAACTTTTTTTTTTTAATGGAAAAGAGGTCTATATCTTTTCTTATTTCTTATGTCTATCCCTTCAAAGCTTAACAGTGGGATAAGTGTTTTACCATTTACGAGGTAAATGTGTAAAGGAAATTATCTCATTTTACAGAAAAACATTATTGAACGCATGTTTGGCTTTTCCAAATGTTGTTTTAAACAGGGTCGGTGCCCGACCCTCTAAACAAAAAAATGGCATATTGGGTTCGTTTGAGGAACACGGTAAACAAGGCCTTTACATTAGTCGATATGAATATATGAAGGATGTTATCTACTTTTACTGAAAAACACCGTTGAACGAGTTTTTAAACATTCCATAAGTGTTGCCGGCAGGGCAATTAACTATGGGGATTGGAGGAGCGAGGTTAAAAGGTTCACTGCTACATTGCTTTCTTAACAAATAATCTCCAACATGAGATTCAATTTTGTTGGTCTTGACTCACATATCCAATCCATCATACTCGTCCAATCTCAATTGATGTGTTTAAAATGTTTTAAGGGGTGTTTGATGTCAATGTGGCTACAAATTGTTAATTTCAATATTATCTCAAATCCTTATATGTGTGTTTGGGAAGTTCGTTGGGAGAAATGAGTTTACAGAATTCGAAGTATTTTATGAATTTTAATATGATTTTATGGATTTCGATATGGTTTTAATGAATTTCGAGATTGTTTTACATTGGAATGCGTGCACCGTTAGGGAAACGGTGCTATCAAACAAGCACAATATAAAAGTTAATTTATTTTTATTGGGCAGATTAAAGAATATAGCTAAAGAATTTAAAAATATTTATTTATGTGTATAATTACATCATTTTATAAGTGAAACAAATTAATTTAAAGAATAATAATTATTGTAAACATTTATAACTAATGTATTTAATTTTATTAATCTCCTTAATAAAAGTTAACTGGCCTCTATAAGTGAATGTTTAGGAATCACTTCTCAAACACGTTGCATAAGTCGAGATAAAATTTATCTTATATGTTTATCTCAAAATATATAAAATCGTTCTCCTAACGGATTATCAAACACGCACCTATAAATTCTTGTTGCAAGGTTTACCGACTTTCCACGTCAATAAGGAAAAAAAATCCCAAATTCATTTAACAAACAAACGAGTCCCACCACTTGCGATTGTTTCCAGGAAACCCTCGTTTCATTGGATCGCACACTTCCTCGCTTGCACTCCAAAAAGGGCCGTAGAGGGAAGAACGTTCCCCAGTGTCGACACTAAACGGCCCCAAATTTGTCGTTTCGTGAAATTCGTTTCCCTCACGCTCCGCCCTCCTTGCGTGTACTAGACATCATTCATCATCAATGCCCCAAAAACTGTATGCATAATACTGACTGTATCAACTCTCCCCGCATTAAAGTCCCTCACCACCTTCTCTCTACTTTTCCCTTTCTTCAGCCCTCACTCTCCCGCCCCCTCCGTTTCCGCAATTCGTTATCTTCCTTTACCTTTAGCCTCCATTTTCGTTCTCTCTCTAACCTCACTTTCTGTGTTTCTCTTTAGACGGACTTGTTTGCTGCTGTATATCTACACCTCTTTGCCTGCCTAGATCTTCTCCCGCATTCCATGGATCCAGAATCCGACCCACCCGCATTGATGCAGCTACCTGCTTGCCTGTATTCTCTCTCCTAGGGTTTAAGCTTCGTTTTTTTTGCTCCATCTAAACTTTACAGCCATGACATATCTTCCTCCTGACTCGCAATGTTACCACGAAGAGGCTGATTGCTGGAGACTGTTTTGCTGGGATTGTAGAAGTTGCTGGGTGTACGCGGCATGCTTAGCTAGCTCGAAGATTTTGGTTTCTGAAAATGGTTCTCTGTGAATCCCGGGTCGGCTAGAGAAAATGCCAACTTTGATCGTCTTCCTCCTTGTTCTTCTTAACTTGCTCGTCTCTTGCTCAGGTATGTGTTTTTTTTTTGCCTTTATATTCCTGCAGCCTATACTAGGACACTGTGAATGCCGCATGCTGTTTGGCTCTCTTACAGTTCGGAAACGAGCCGTCGGAGCAAGTTATATGTAATATATGCTTACTACTGCGACACAATTTCGGTCCGAGCCTTTTCAGTTCGGATAAAGAGCGTCTCCATTTTCAAAATATAAAGGATAAACAATGATTTGATTACCAGCAGCTCTTAAAAAATTTATACTTCAGTGCATTGTGCAGCTCTATTTTTGCTTCATCCACTGTTTCGTAAGGAGCTTCATCTTCAGTGAGTTGTAATTAAAAGACGTGACCGTTCTACATATGCATTGAATGAATAGATTACTTAACGTCAGTTCTTTAGCTTGGCAGTGCCTGAATTATAGAAAGTGATAAATTAGCTGGATCCGTCAATTGCCTTGTTTAAGAAGGCAAGCTATCAAGTGCTACCATTAAAATAGACTTAGTATAATTGGTTGCATACTCAGGTTAATTTTTTTTAACTTATTAATGATTTTGTTAAACAGCTGTTCTATTGTTTTTCACCAATAGTTCACCTTGGTCAATGCTGTCAGTATGCATGGTGTATCATTTAGCCTTTTCCGCTGATCCTTTACATGAGTTTGAAATGCACCAAATCAATTATTTTGGGCAGTATGCATAAATTTTTCACCTACAGATTACCTTGGATACAAGAATATTGAACAAACTGAACTTAATCAAAGTTCACTTTCTGTTTCAGGATTGATTGAATAGATAATTAGAACTCAATTTTTGTCTCCTCTTTTTATTGGTCAATGCACTGCTGTCTTTGAAATACTGAATTGATATTTATTTCTCTGAGAAACGTGACTGTTTAAAATTAAAATCCCGGTCATTAACTGTGGGAGTATTTAATTAGTTCTTGCATCATGTTGCCGGTTGAAATCAAATCTTAAAGATTTAGGCATCTTGTGCAAACGCTCTTGTAACTATTTTGGAGATATGAACTTGCTGTTCCTACACGTCATTTGCTTTCCATAACTTTTTGGGCAAAAAGTCTAGTTTCATGTGTATATATGTTTGTGCATGCTGTAGTTCTTTCTTGATTAATGTAAGTTGATTGGGAGGGTTTTGACACTGTCAATACAGATTTTGAGATGCTCAACCCCCATTGCATTTCAGGTTATTTCTCTCTGACAATGTTCATGTCTCCTTCTCCACCATACCAGGCATTGTCTGTTAGGGACATGTTATTTAAGCAGGGTATGATGGCAGATTTCGTCATAGATTCTGCATCATCTGATCTGTTCTGTTTTCTAATTCATTTTGAAAAGTGCGACAAATAACTGTGCCATGGCACCATGTATGACATACTGTTTCATTTCCTGCAGTGAAGTCAGTTCCTACTAGTGTATCATTTGCTTCACCTAGACCTGCTAAAATCTGGTTGGTTAAGCCTTCTTTGGCACCTGCACCATCTCCATCTGGCCAAGGTATATTTTAACAAGTTTCAATAACTTTCAAATATCCCCAATTAACTTAGCCAGGTTCTCTTAGGTCGAAGCGTGAATCCCAGGCCAAGACATCATCATCATCAACGCGGTGTGAGACCTCATGTAGTAGCTCCATCCCCTTCTAAAGATCAAGGTAATATCTGAAAGTCAGGTGCCCCTTTCCGCTCTTGTACTCAAAATGGGCAGAGAGGGTTTAAATATAATTTCTCAATAACTCGTGGTTTCACACTTGGTGTTACTGGGAATGCAGGCCAGCCCGCCAGATGGTGGGTTGGGACTTCCCAACCCGCCAGCTTTTTATTTTTTTTATTAAAAAAAATAAATTCTTTTTCCTTTTTTTACCCAGTTTTTTTTCTATAAGATTGCATATTTATGATATTATCTTTCAAATTCTATGAATAAGTGTTAAATAATTTTCTAAAAATAGAATTTAATATTACTTTTTTCTTTGTAAAAAATATTGGGATGAAAAAAAATACATAAAATCTATATTTTTTCAAAAAAAATAAAAAAGCGGGTTAGGCGGGCTGGCCTGCCAACCCGCGGGTTGAAGACCGCAACCTGCCAATTCTGGCGGGCTGGCAGGTTGGGCCCGCGGGCCCAACCCGCATTACCGGCACTAGGTGTTATAATCTCTATATATATATATGCATGTGCATGACTGTGCATGTTTTTCTTTACTTTATGTCTATTTAGTCATGTAAGTGGGCCTTAGAAAAGATCATTTTATTTACTGTAACCAAATAAAATGAATTTTTTGATTCTACTACCTTCTCAACAGACTTTGTTTTAACGTATAATGTTTTTTAATTATGGCAATAAACAGATAAATTGACAAGAAATAAAAAACAAACTTATGCAGAAAAACAAATGAATTCATTTTAAATCATATCTCTCCCAATGTTAAGCTGCTATTTGCCGCCTTAAAAAGTTTTCGTTGCTTTTCTAAGTTTTGGTTGAGTGTAGGTGTAATGGTTTGAACTAAGGCAACGGTCCTAAATTTTTCGTGTTTGCGACAAAACTAAAGCTTTGATGCTGTCAGATGAATACTTTACCTGATTGGATTGCACGAATTTTTGCAGTGGTTCATTTTCATTCCACCTAACATAACTTAGTAAATACTCATTTTTTTGTTATATATTATATTCTCATTTTAACATGAAGTCTCTGGCAGGTTGTGACCAAATATGTGTTGATCCACTCGCAGAGACCCCCTTTGGTTCACCTTGTGGCTGTGTCTTTCCCATGAAAGTCAAACTTATTTTGGATGTTGCACCTTATGCAATTTTTCCAGTAATGAATGAGTTAGAGATTGAGGTTTCATCCGGCACATATTTGGAGCAAAGCCAGGTGAAGATAATGGGCGCAACTGCTGACAGTCAAAATCAGGAAAAAACTGTAGTTGATATGAACTTGGTTCCATTGGGAGAGAAGTTTGACAACACCACTGCAGTTCTGATATACGAGAGGTTTTGGCATAAGAAAGTTCCTCTAGATAAGAGCCTTTTTGGTGATTATGCAGTCCTGTCCATTAGTTATCCAGGTAGTTGTATTGTTTCTCCTATCTACGTCTTACTTTACTCCACTTTTGTTATGTTGTCAGTTAAGAATTGAAGCAGTTGATATCAGGGATTCCATCATCACCACCATCTGGAAGCTATGTTGGAAGTGGTCCCAGTGGGAGTGTCAGTGGTCTTCCGATCACTGCCAACTTTGTCAGCAAGAACCAGAAAATGAATCTTAGAACCGTAATCATCATTGCTTTATCTGCCTTTGTACTTGTGTTGGTTTTGATTGGAGCATTTTCCATCGTGTTGAAATGGAAGAGGATTAGGAGACCATCAAGTGCTGTTGGTCCTGCATTTACTTCATCTATAAACAAGCGATCTGGTAAAATTTATAACTTTTTTGGGCATTTAACTTATTATGCCGAATCAGGAATTGGAGTAAAAGTTGTTTTGATTGCAAAGCATTTTATTGTCAACAATACTCAACTTAGCATGATCTAAAATATTAGCTATTCTCAACTTGGCGGTGGCTCTTTACGCAGTTTATTCCATTATTAAAGTATGCTGTCCTCGTCATTAGCAGAAGATTGTTTGTTTATTGTTCTTTTTCTTTGGAAAGTAAATTAATAGATGCTTTGTGCTTTTGTAACTTTGTAATCCATTTAAGTTTGGACTTGGCAGGTTTGCATTCTTTAGTTGGTGTTAGTTGTGCTACATTTCAATTTGGCTCCCTAATTACATCTGTGTTCCTCGAGATTCATTCTCTCGACTGTTTTGTGACAACTTTTAAGCATTCTATAAAAAAAACATCTATAAGAGAATCGTGACTTCTATATTGGGTGGTCATTGATATGGAAATACGTGAACTAATATGTTAAACATAAGAAATTTCATGATATTGTGGCTTCTATTAAATTTTCAAGAGCATCATAGTTGAGCGAAGTCTAAAGAATGATGCTTGTAGTTCAGGCATGGGGTCTATTTTGTCAAGCAGTATTACAAGTTCAACATCAGTGTCCCTTATGTCCACCATGGCTACTTCTATTCTCTCTGTTAGAACATTTTCACTTTCTGAGCTTGAGAAAGCAACAGATAAGTTCAGTTCAAAGAGAGTATTAGGAGAAGGGGGATTTGGGCGTGTTTATAGTGGGACATTGGACGATGGAACTGAAGCTGCAGTTAAGCTGCTAACAAAGGATAATCAAAATGGAGACCGTGAGTTTATTGCAGAAGTTGAGATGCTAAGCCGCTTGCATCACCGCAATCTTGTTAAACTCATTGGTATCTGCATTGAAGGCCGTAGATGGTGCTTGGTGTATGAACTAGTTCGCAATGGCAGTGTCGAGTCCCATTTGCATGGTAACCTATCTACATCAGTAATAGATATCCGCTTGTTGATCAATTTATATTTTAGTGTCATCTTGTCAATTAAATCTCTTTGGACTTCTCATTATGCTCACCAGGCATTGACAAGAAAGGACCTCTTGATTGGGAAGCAAGGGTAAAAATTGCTCTTGGAGCAGCGAGAGGGTTGGCCTATCTTCATGAGGATTCTAATCCTCGTGTAATTCATCGGGACTTCAAAGCTAGTAATGTGTTATTAGAAGATGATTTCAACCCTAAGGTTTCTGATTTTGGCTTGGCAAGAGAAGCAACTGAAGGAAGTCATCATATTTCTACTCGTGTCATGGGAACTTTTGGGTATGTTAAATATTCTACTCTCTCTTTAGAAGTTCTTCAGTATATATTTCTATTTCTGTTTTATTTTATTTTATAAACCCTGTTTGTTGCAACATAACTATATAATTATTCTTCAACATCTTTTAATGCTTCAAAGTGTTGGATTATGCTTAACTTTCCAAATCTGCAAGTTTGCCTTCATATACTGCATGGTAGTCTCAGTATTTTTTTTTAAATTTATGGTTTGGTTAATTAATGCAGTAAATATTCTGATAGCATATACAATGCATGTCTACCCATCATTTATTTTCTCTCCTTAATTCTTTCTTTCATCTATGGTAGCAAATGCAACTGTTATGCTGGATGATTTGTGACTGGGACATGTCCAATAAAATCGTGTCTGGATGCAGTTCTGCATTCCTTATGCCGTAATTCTACACCTTTTAATTTGATTGTTTCATTTTGCAGGTATGTTGCCCCAGAATATGCAATGACGGGCCATTTACTTGTTAAGAGTGATGTTTATAGTTATGGGGTAGTGCTGCTTGAACTTCTTACGGGCAGAAAACCGGTGGACATGTCTCAACCTCCTGGACAGGAGAATCTAGTGACATGGGCAAGGCCTCTCTTGACAAGTAGGCAAGGTTTAGAACAGCTAGTGGATCCATCTTTAGCTGGAAATTATGACTTTGATGACATGGCAAAGGTGGCCGCCATCGCCTCCATGTGTGTCCACCCTGAGGTCACTCAGAGACCTTTCATGGGTGAAGTTGTGCAGGCTCTGAAATTGATATACAACGACACAGACGAGACTTGTGGGGATTGCTGTAGCCAGAAGGAGTCTTCTGCTCAAGAGTCTGACATCAGAGCTGATCTCGCTCCTTCAGATGGCAGTTGGTGGAACACCGGAGGGGTGAGCCCAAGGTTAACTTATGGTCAAGCACCTTCCTTCATCACAATGGAATACAGTTCTGGTCCACTTGAAGGAATGGAAAACAGACCGTTTTCAACTTCAAGCTTATTAGGAGACGAGATATCTTCACCAATCATGCATGGTAATAGATCAGGGCCGTTGAGATCAGTCCGAAGCAAGCTATCTTTGTATAGATTTACTGGAAGTCGGAGTGAACATGGGGGATTTCCTTCCAAGCGTGGTTTAAGCGATGGTTGCTGGGTTTAAGGAATTGAGGTTTGATTCTCTAAAATGTACAGTGCTACAAGGATATGAACCATCGATTGAGTTACTGATATATAGTTTAGGCGTCTCAGATTCCTGCGTTTTTTATGTTAACATTGGGGGGAAGACAAAATATTTGACTTCTAATTTTGAAAACATTGATTCATTTACTCAATGATGAATTGAAATGTAACTTACGCGATGTAATGTAAATGCCCTGAATTATATTTGGTTCAAGCCTGCTTTTATCTTTGTTGAAAAATTAAATGAACATCTTTGAAGATCAATCCTCTTGTTGGCCCTACTTTTTTTCATGCATCTCCTCGTCAAATATACTAAAAGTGAATAAATCTTTTAATGAGAATTCGATTAGGATTCCTCCAATGGTATCATATTGAACACTGGTTTAGTGCTTTGGTGAAATGTGTGTGCAATGTTCTGAAAGATTCCTGCGACATTATTCCTTATTCTTTTTTTCCAAGTTGGCAAATTATGACAGTATTGACCAAAATTCAATATAGGTTGGTATGGGGTCACATCGTCGGACTTCTTCGTCCACTTTGTCCAGTTACTACTTATACTTGGGCAAGACCCGCGATTGACGTCGAGCTTTTCTCTTCATCGAGAGAACATGTTAGATCAACCCGTTCAAACAACTTTTTTTTAAAGTAATTTTATCTCAACTTATATTAGCCTGACTTTTCAACGTTAATGTTAGTGTAAACATAGCCATTTCAGTCTGACGTGGGCTCACGGTCCTCCGAATCCGTGGAAATTATGGAATTCACTTCACTTTCATTTTTCTGCTATTTCATCAGTGAATCTTCTTCCTACACTTACAAAATGTGATCGTTCATTAAAGCTGATTTTGAATTTTATTTTCTATTCTATTCTAATTTATTGTTATTTTTTCAATAATTTACTTGATATACTTCTTTTGTTATTAATATAATCATTTGAATTTTTAGTAAAATTACACGGTTAAATAAATTACTTAATTATAATCTATATTCTGAAATAACTATATGTATTATTAAATTATATATCATTTTATAAGTTAATTAAATTAGTTTGAAAATAAATAATTAATATATAGTGGATTAGCTTCATTAATATTCCAACAAAAAGTTAATAATCTCTGTACTAAACAAACAATGTAATATTGCCTATATATTTTAGAGATCATATTACGTGTACACTAATAAACTAATTTATTTTGTTTTAAATTTACCCTAATTAATTAAGTACCATCCTGAGATGGGGAATATAACTATAAAAAATCTGACGTCGACGGTGGGCAGAATTGAACTTCGCTAGTCAACTACCTCAGCGCAATCATCACCAGAATTATTACGGGCGAGACCAAGCACTCAGCACCAAGCTATTCCATTTCTGCTTGCCCATGCATAAGATTTCTCGCCGCTTTTGCTTATCCTCGCGGACGAAATATTATTTGCTCGATTTAGTCCATCACCTTCTAAAAGGTTCGGTATTTTCTTCTTCAATAAAAAGCTTTGGTACTCTCTGAATGTGATGCACTGTGATTTTAGATATTTAACTCCGATTCCTTGTTTGATCTGAAAATCGGACTGGTGCTACTACTCAGATAATAACTGCTGATCTTACCTCTTCGTATTGCCCTCCGGTCACCTCGAGCATCTGTTTATCTCTGAATAGTTTTTTTTTTCAACCGCCTGTGAAATTCAGGTGATCGATTTTTTGTCAGAAACTTCGGAATAAAAAATGACTTCCGATTCCGCTGTTCCTGTCCATAGAGGTCCCATCATAGTGAGCTCTCTCTCGATCGCTATTCTTTCTCATTGTCATTTTCACCTACCTGTTGGTAAAACACGCTTTCATTGGCGTGTAGTTAGACTAGGACTCACGGAAACGGAGGCCTGTTTTCCAGGTGGGATTCGGCGGGGCTGCCGTGGATCTCTTGGCAGTAGTGGCAGCTTTTCCTAAGCCAGACGACAAGATCAGAAGCAAGAACCTGAAGGTTTGCTCACGTTTATATCAACCAGAATGTCACATTAGATAATTTTCTTATTTTCAATAATTAAACATTATACCGTTTGATAATTTTGTTTTAAATGTTATCATGTTTCTTGTTGTTTTTCATTGAATTATGTCTATAAATTTATAAGCTAAAATTAGAGAGTAATTTTTTTTTATTAAATTTGCGAGGTCTTGAACTGATTATTATTGGTGAATTACTCATTTTAAATGTATTCATATATAAAAATATTATAATTCTAAAGTTAAATTTCTCTAGTGTGCATTTTGAAATCTCATGATCAATTTTTGCTAATAAGAATTTTTTTAAAATTTGTTATGTACTTAGGATAACATAATTTCTAGTCAAAAAAAGAAAGCTCAACTTTTGACTTTTTGAAAATCGGCTTGGGTTGTTATGTGCTTAGAATAACAGTTGCATTTGAATGAATTTAGGATGTATAATAGCTGAGTAGGTAATCAATGTCAAATAATGACATACTCCTACCAAAAAAATTGAAAACTTGATTAGCCAGTACTCGTGGTTTCAATCGGATATTTGGCATGCGGCTCACTCTAAATTGAAGTAATTTATGTAGTAAATGTTCCTGGAATCGAGTCCGTTAGTCTTCCTGCCATGATGATCGTTTGGGAATGTGATCAATGTTCAATTATCTGGGTTGATAGGTTCAAGGCGGCGGGAACGTGGGAAATGCTTTAACTTGTGCTGCTCGTTTGGGCTTAAAGCCAAGAATTATTTCTAAGGTTTTTTTGGCATTGAATTTTTAAGGTTTATTTCTGGAATTTTTAAAGCCATGTTTAACATGCCAGTTCTGTATATTGTATGGTATGGATAATACTGCATCCACCCTGATGGTATCGACAAAATCACTAGGTTGCAAATGACACTCAGGGCAGAGCTGTGTTGGAAGAGCTGGAAGCCGATGGAGTGGATACATCCTTTTTCGTGGTATGTCCATCCATGTCAAAGCCAGATTTGACTTCTTCACTCTGTAATTGCTGCTACTATGCTGTTTTTTTTTTTCCGGTGAAATGCTACTATGCTGTCTTTTGGTTTTGGCTTTGGCGACCAAAGCTGTGAAACCCAGGCTAATCTCACTATTTTTTTCCTGTTGTTTTCAGGTATCCAAGGAGGGGTGTTCACCATTTTCCTACGTCATCATTGACAACCAGACGTATGTTTTTTATTAAAAAGATTTTACGCGCACTCTATGTTGATTTTGCCATAATTGCTCATTGATGGATGTTGGATATGTAAAGTCAAAATTGCGAGTTATTGAAGTTAATTTAGATGTAAGACTAAGATCTAACAAGAGTCGCAAGGTTCTGCTTTTTAGTCCTAACCAATAAACACATGATTCATGTAGGAAAGTTGATCCAAATCTGTTAAAATGAATAGCATAGAAAGATAGTTATTAATGTGATATGTTTTGTATGTACGAATTCCTCCCATATAAACTGCCATGCTCAACTTAGATGATGGTAATGAATGACTACTTGAAACATGAAATGCAGCTATTACAAATGTATAATGCAAGTCAATTTGATCATGAAAAATTTGAACCTTCAGGAAAACACGTACATGCATATTCACTGCAGGATATCCTCCCATGATACCGGAAGATCTTTCAAGAGACAGTTTGTTGTCTGCACTGGATGGAGCAGAATTGGTTTATTTTGATGCGAGGATGCATGAAACTGCTCTGTTCATAGCTCGAGAGGTAATTGCATAGGTACTTTGCTCATGATGTTGATGGAAAGTCATTCCATATGTTCTTCCATATATAGTAATTGAACTGCGAGATTTAATGATTTCTATATATAGTCAAGTCATGTTAAATTTCCTAAAAGGAGAACACCAACTCACCATTTACAAAGATTGGATGAAAGGAAGCACAAGCTTCATATTTTAAGAAGAAAAGCCTGGAGCTGTTTAATCTTTCCGAAGTAGTGTTACTCCATTATGGAGTATGGATTAGTTCAATCCTTGATTTCAAATTTTAGTTCTGTTACTCTTGCTTTCCTAGTCATGATTTGTATTGTGACAAGACAATAATAATGTTATTGTGAGAACCATCTGGTGAGATGTGATACACGCGCGGGTGACTGCAGGCCTTTTGCAAGAATATCTCTATCTTAGTTGATGCCGAAAAACCAAGGGAAGGATTAGATGAGCTCTTGACTATGACTGATTATCTTGTTTGCTCGGAAAGATTCCCACAGGCAAGTAACTCATACTAGCATGAAGGAAAATATGCATGATAAACATTCATACTGCTACTTGAGATCTGTAATTTTTTGAATTTGACAGGCCTGGACTGCAGCGGCTTCCATTCCGAGAGCACTGGTTTCAATTCTTTTAAAGCTGACAAAACTCAAATTTGTGATTGCAACTTTGGGGGAAAATGGCTCCATAATGCTTGAGCAATGCGTGGATGGTGAATCTGCTTTCCTCTATTTCATTATCTCTTAGAAGTTTATCAATTCTTTCAAGTTACCAACTTTCTTCTGGCAGATGGTCGGCAGATGGAAGAAATGGATGTAGACAGCTCTCTCGAATCCTTAGCAAGGCAAAAGGACGATGGCATAGCCATGCCAACCTGCATAGCATCGGTAATAACTGTTGAAACTTGAAGACATCTTTCCAGCTGTTTTGATAATGCTAAAGTGAACTCTGATGTGTGTGAAATGTTGATTAAAAAGGTAGGATTGTTAACCATGGTAAGTTTCACTTAAGTTCATTTTCCCCCTTAATCATCGCAGTCTGTGACAAAATTTAGAGCAGAAGGGATAGGAAGTGTGTGTGGGAGGTTATATGTTGGGACAGCTGAGAAAATTCCTCCGTCGGAGCTCACTGATACAACTGGTGCTGGGGATGCGTTCGTTGGAGCTGTTCTATATGGTATGTGCAACCTATGTCTTCCCATGTCATTATCATAATGCCTTAAAAGTTAAATTATATGTTAAGATCCTTTGAATTACTTTGGCATCAATTATATATGTAAGCCACCTCTTGAGGCAGACTTATCCATCCGGCAGGGTTTAGTCAGCAGTAACTACGCTTCCATTTCTGATCTCCATCACTTGGAAACTTGTGGACTACCCTCTTTTTAATGGTTTCTCTGGTCAATTTGTTGATTAACTTAACCACCTTGTTTGTTTCCTTCATTTGATGATACGTTACGCTTCAGATTCATGGAGCCTTTATTTGACTTGCAGCAATCTGTAACAACTTTTCACCGGAGAAAATGTTATCATTTGCTTCTTGTGTGGTAAGCAGAACTATAAATCCAAGTAACCATGAACATAGAGCCCTCGAAAAAAAGAAAGTGACGAGTTTATTGAGAAAAGAATAAACATGTAAATTATTGAGTAACTGTAACTTGTTCTGTTGTTTAGCACCAAGCACAGGCAGCTGCAAAATGTAAAGCTTTGGGAGCTCGAAGTGGTCTTCCTCATTGCGGAGACCCTTGCCTTGCATCCTTTTGACTATAGAGAAGACATCAGTTGCAAACAAACCAGAGGTAGATGCGATCCATAGTTAAATTTGACCTCTGAGGTGTAAAACTGTAAGCCCATAGTTTATTACTGCGAGTTGATGGAATTGTTGGATTATGCCAGGAATTAGGAAAGAGGCAGATGCAATAATATCTCTCCATCAGTGGGTAACAATCAAGTTTCTCTGTACATGAGAAAGAATATCAGTCCTTACAATTACAATCTTCATTTGAAAACTAGGAGCTATTGAATTTGCGCCTCCCAATATTGGTCCGTCTAAGAACGCAGTAGAGAAGTATTTTCACGCAAGCCGAGGTGAATATGTGGAGGAAATTATCTCGTTTTACGGAAAAATATTGTTGAACATGCATTTGACTTTTGGAAACATTATTCCAAACAAACTCATTGTTTTTGTTGAACAAAGTCATTGTTGTTGCCCTTCCTGTTGCATCATTTCCTATGTTTTGTTGCATGGACAACCATGCATAAATTGAAAAAGGGTACCAGCCTAAAATCTTCTCTCTTTATTCTGATCTTAAACAAACTGAGCAATATACCATTATGCTTTTTAATATGCTGAGAATTTTCTTTTGCTAAAAAATGCTTCAAATTTATTTAATATTTTAATACTAGATCCAATTTTTAATATAAAAACCAGATAACTATTTGTGAAGATTAAACAAGTGAAATGAATTACTTAATCAACTTATTTCTCTAAAACTGGCTCTCACAATTTGATTGATCCTTTATTCTTCTTCTAATTGGTCTAACTCACCTGTACTAATCACAACCATGCTTTCTCTTTTTGCATTTATGGTGGGTAGTCTTCTCTATCTTTAAAATTTAAATTTTAAATCAATCTCTCCATATTTCATTTCTAAATATAATTATCCTATTTTAATAATATTTTTTATGATACAAACTTATCAATTTCTTAAAAATATAATATGGATATCTGTTTTCATTGTTCCAACAATATGGAAATAAAATGCATATTAATAGATATTTATGATTTTACTTAGATCAAATAGGTCTATGTAAACAATCAAAATAAGCTAGTTGTACATGTTTTACAAATCATCATATTTATGATATTTATGATTACACTTAGATCAAATCATAATATATATTGTGCCCGTTAGGAAACATGGTAGAGAAGTACTTTTACGCAAGCCGAGGTAAATATGTGAAGAAGATTATCTCGTTTTACGGAAAAACACTATTGAATGTGCGCTTAACTTTTCTTAACGCTTTGCCAAACAAGCCCATTTATAATTATAATTAGACCAACTCAAGACATGATCAACTAGGAGTCCCAATGTTTAAGTACCTAGGGAGGACGTGAAATCACACTTGAAGCTAGTGTCTGTCGCCAGCTCCCTCAATGTCAGACTATAAGATTTGAAGATCCAATGACCACTATCCCAAAATTCTCGAGGTCATTGAGCATAGCCAACGGGCGATCGCAGCCGACGATTAACTATTTATTTTTTTCCTACCTCTCATTATAAAAACATTGAATACAATGTACTCACAACATTCTCTATAATTTCTCTTGCTATCTCCTCTTCTGCAATACAATATTCTTTCATTCTCTTTGTTTGTCGGCAGTAGTTGAATTTCATCGTTTTACGTAGTTGGTGGTCCAAATTCCATTTAACTTTAATTATCTACTGACGTTTGCTCAAACAATATATAAGAATTAATCTCAAGCAAAAAACAGCTACTTTTATTTATGAAAAAATTATTTGAATGAACAAAATCCACCCATTTGGTGTTTATTTATAATAAAGAGATGATTATTTACTGATATTAAATTTTCACGTAATATATAATTTGATTTTTCATTAATTGTTGTTATTATTATTTAGATTTTTTAAATAGAGTATATATTAAATGAGAGTGAGATTGAAAAGTTATTATTAAATTATAAGAAAATGATATCGAAGTTTTTTTAATAAAGAAGAGGACAATGGAATGAGTAATAACAATTCCTTTCTAGAATATGGAAATATTACTTTTATGATTTTATCCTCTTTAAAAAAACAAAAAGATGCTCAATCTGGCGCCAGCCACACACCCAGACGACAGCGAACATGTCGAACCTCCCCGCTATTTGCAACGCTGCTCATTTGAACTCCTCGCTCAACCCTCCACTCTCTTCTCCTAGCTTCACATTCGCGCTCAACCTAAACTTCCAAGCGCAAGGTTACCCAGGTCCCCTGCATCACAATTTCCATCATGTGAGTCCCATCACTCCTCTTGTAAATTTTCAATATTTTAAAGTTTGTGTTTATGTATTTTATTCATTCTGTTTCGTTTTAATAATTATTATTCTCTCAGTCAACAAGGCCTCTCGGCAAAAGCTTCAGGATCAAGATGTCCTCCGATCCCGTTTCTCAAACCTCCATTGTTGTACGTCTTGCTCTCTGTCTCTCTATCTTCACGCTTTCTGCTTCATTTGTTTACTTCTATTCCGTTTGCGGCTGAAATGGAAGCTTCTGTGTGCACTGCAGTTAGGATGCGGGTCGGTTTCGGTGGATTTCTTGGCAACTGTTGCCGCTTATCCTAAGCCAGATGACAAAATTAGAAGCACCAGCTTGAAAGTATTTCTTCTTTTCTGGTGTTGGTTGACTGATTGTTATTCAGTGTAGATTTACCGTCTTAAGTTAGAGTTTAGATGGGAAACTGTTAGTCCCCTATATCAGAGTAGGAGACGATATTTATTTTGTTAAATAAAGTATTGATCGATTCAAGCAGTTATTATTCATTCCTTTAGAAATGCCTCTGTAGGTGCAGTGGGTGTCGCTGAATGCCCAGAAGCTACAAGAGTTTTTCCTTAACCACTTCCCTATGTATCGATTTATCAGGTTCAAGGAGGTGGCAATGCTGCTAATGCTTTAACTTGCGTTGCTCGCTTGGGCCTAAAAGCCAGGCTGATATCCAAGGTTTTTGGTTTAAGACTCTCTGTCTTCTCTACCAGCCCAAAAAAAAAATCATGCCTTCTATTTTCCGCAAGTCTGTTTTTTGATGCATGGAACCTATTATGCATAACCATTTAAACCTGATTCAATAATGTGTGTCATAAATATGTTTGATACCTGTTAGGTTGCAGACGACACTCAAGGAAGGGGTATATTAGATGAGCTGAAGGTTGATGGTGTAGATACATCTTTTATGGTGGTAATCCTTGGGCAGTTGTGCCATCTTCATATGCCTCTTGTTCATAATTTTTTGAATGTTTTCTCAATCTTCTCTGATTTCATGCCCTGTTATCTGTAGGTTTCTGAGGAGGGCACTTCACCGTTCACCTATATAATTGTGGACAACCAAACGTAATTGTCATTGGCTTACTGCTCTCTTAATTTATATATTCTCTTCCCAGCATTCCCCCCCCCCAAAAAAGGAAAAGAAAAACAAGAATGAACGTGGTGACCATGCCTTCAAATACAAATTATAGTATAATAACCCTTAATATGACATTTCTTTGCTTGTTTCACGGGAGCTTTTTTGTTGTTACTTTAACTTCTATTTTCTTTTCAAGCTATTTGGTTAATAGTGAGAGTTCTTTACATTTTTACTCAGTTTAGGCAGCTGTAACACTTTCTCAGATACCCAGATACATATCTTACACCATCTTGACGATAGCCAAATATAGGAAGTTACATGAATTAGGTGCATCATTTAAGATTCCGATCTATGTCTATAAGAACAGAATGACAACTAGTTGCTATGATTTTATGATACATCTTAAGATCCTCAAACACCTAATACATGGTATAATTTTACAGGAAGACCCGCACTTGTATACATACCCCAGGACATCCTCCAATGATTCCTGAAGAACTTACTGAATTGAGTTTGTTAGCTGCGCTGGATGGAGCAAGGATTGTCTATTTTGATGGGAGATTGCATGAAACTGCCCTAGTTATTGCGCATGAGGTTATCACTTATTTTATTTGTTTGCTGTTCTGATGTCAAACTTTAGATAGCTTAATCATTTTAAAAGTTGAAGCATGCAAAGCTTTAGTGAGGAAGTAAAAGGTTTTTGTATTCTATTTACTGGAAAGCCAACTACTGTCACCTTTAATAACCTCATATTGTATGTTGTAACAACTCATTATGACAAATGGTTCAAGATGAGAATCTCAAGGGGAAATGTGTAAAGGTGACAATGCAAGAAATATCAAGAAACTTACATGGAATGTAGTTCTTTTTATGCCTCCCTTCTTTGTTTTATTTTGATGGCAAAAAAGTAGAGCAAGGTTGAAAGGTGGGGGCCTCATCTGATGGGAAGTGAACAAAATCTTATATTTTCCAGTACAGGCAGTTCGGAAGGGTATCCCCATTTTAATTGATGCAGAAAGGCTGAGGGAAGGGCTCGATGATCTCCTGAAATTAACCGATTATATAGTATGCTCAGCAAACTTTCCACAGGTAAGTGCATTATTTTTTTCAGAACTCAGAAGTGCTTGTGTTTTCAGCTGTGAATGATAGTGATGCTTGACTTTCCTCATCATCGTTGTTTCTTTATGGATGAATGTGGGACTTTTTCTAAATGACTCACCTTTCTATTCTATTGTACGGGTCATTTAGTGATTTTTGTTTTTCAACTGAAGAAACTAACTCAATGTTTGCTACAGAAGAAAAAGACTACAATTTTATTTTCTATTGGCTTCTTCTGAAATCAATTATGTCCTATTGTAGTTGCATACTTGTTCTTTCAGTTATGCATCCTATTCTAATACCGATGATACATATTATTGTGGTAAAAAAAAAAATACTATTTTCCCTTTTCTTTCCATTACTTTCATAATTATATATACATTTTGCCTTTCTTCCTTTCCGAAACTTTATTTCCAGTTTCTGTTTGTACTTTGTTTCGTGGGATTGATGTTTTTGTTATGGCATTATGAAGCATGAATGACATACCTTTTTCTGAATAACAGGCATGGACTGAGGCATCTTCTGTTCCAAAAGCACTTGTTTGTATGCTTTTAAAGTTGCCCAACATCAAATTTGTGATTGTAACCTTGGGAAAAGATGGTTGCATAATGCTTGAGAGAAGTGATGGTATGAATGCTCTCCTATTCCTTCTAATGTATTTTCTTTATTGGGTTTGGGGAGAGGTCGGTTATGGTTTTGTTGTTGTGATGAAGAGTTTGATCCTATGTTTACATTTTCAAGAATTGTGTTCGTGTTGCATAATCCTTGTATGTTTCATTTCCGTCTAAAACAAACACGTTTTCATGTAATATACTTCTCCTTGCAGAGGGACAGTCCTCTGAAGAAGTAGATGTAGACAGCTTACTGGAATCACTGGAGATCAGAAGGAATGCTAGCATATCCATCCCGAACTGTATTTCATCGGTAATAACAATGAAACTCTGAGTTCTGGACCCTCTTTGCTCTGTCACATTTCTCTGACATTATATTTTCCATTTGATCCACTCAGCCAGTGTCAAAATTGAAGGCAGAAGGGATAGGAACAGTTTGTGGGAGGATTTATGTTGGTACAGCTGAGAAAATACCATCATCCGAGCTTGTTGATACCACTGGTGCTGGAGATGCATTTATTGGAGCTGTTCTTTTTGGTAATTTATTACTTTTATTCTAATTCTTTTCCTTGTAGCCTATGAAGTGCCATTCTAGATCCTTATGTGCAACCTACCATTTTTATTTTAATATGCCGAGCATGATTAAGGTTGTCTGACACTTGTTGATTTAGCTGCAGAGGGGTTGGTATCGAAAACCACCCATTCCCCTTTGGCATGGTGACGTAGCCATGTCTCCAAAGTCATCCTATTGTGGAGGCTTATCCCTATGAATTCCTGATGACTTCTGCCAGGAGCAGGGTTTCAGCCTTACCACCTCTATTTTACGTCAAATATATACATATGAACCCCCGGAGCACGCGGGCGGCAACCTTTTACACATGTTTTTTTTCTATTGAAAGGGTGAATGAAGATATGTTGTCCAGTATTTAAACCTCACAATTTGAATCAAGTCTCATTTCCATTGGTCAAAATATGCTCCCTAAAAATTCTCTTTCGTGGAATCTAAAAACAAGGTCTACACTATCTTCTTTAGCTTGTGAACTTGCCCTCAAGTTATATGATTGGTTCCCTCTCCCCCATTTTTTACTCAAGATTTTCAGAACATAATGACTAAGGAAATTCTTTTTCCTTTGGGATGAAAGTGATTACGGAAATTCTTGTTTCTTTCATGGTAGGAAATGAAAATATAAAGAGAAGCAGACGGCAATAATGTTGCCTATGCTAATTAAAGGCTCGGCCCTTTTCTCCTGTGTGTGGCCTTTTTTTTGGGGGGGGGGGGATTGTTGCCGCTTGTCCTGAAAATTAGATAGAATAAAGGCATCGAAATCCTATGGTCCAAAGAGGGGGAAATGGCGTTGGCAATACAAATTTTCGGACAATAAGTAAGATGAAATAATTGCTTGTGATTTTCAGCAATTAATACCTTAAATTATTGCTTTCCTGCCCTTCAGCTATCTGTGCCAACTTCCCCCCAGAGAAAATGCTATCCTTGGCTGCTACAGTGGTAAGTGGTCATGAAACCCTGTGCTCAACTTGCAATATGATGGTAATGGAAAAAGTTTTATATGCGTTTTGGTGTCCATTGCAGGCAGCTGCCAAGTGCAGGGCCATAGGAGCACGGAGCGGCCTTCCCTACCGTACAGACCCACGTCTGTCATCCTTTTGGCAGTAAATTTAGGCTGTGGTCTTGCCTTCAGCTAATCCCTGAGATGTGATCTGTGGACTATTTGATTTTCTATTTGTATGTATGGGTTAATAATAACCTTGCGTGGCTGGCATGTTCGGCTTCATGATGAGTTGAAGCGAGTATTTGCCTTGTTCCAAGTTCAAATGTTAGTACTACAAAGCAGAAGAAATAGCCTTGTATGGTTAGTCCTTTGATGATGTGAATGAAGTGCTTTTATGTCTTACTTCGTTGGAAAACCCAAGAGTACTTTTACTCATAAAATTTATCACACATTCTTGTTTAAAATTTAGTAAAATCATTTAAAATAACTCAATTCAAACCATCATTTGAATGGAGCTAGCTTCTTAGTAAAATGAATTTATTTTCACAAATTAATGATATTATATTGGGTACTTTATTTATTATTAATATAACACATTTTATAAACCTTTAAGTTGGTTCGGCATATTAAAATATTTTTAAGGTTTTGTTTTAAATTTTGCCTTAAAAGTATTTTTTCAATAGTAATTCTAATCGTATTGCTGATTCTCAAAAATATGCTAAATGGAGATACATTTAGCATCTTAAAATATTTTTAATTAATTTTTTGTTATTGTTATATTTTCAGCATTCATCTTTTATATTTTTACTACTCATCTTTAATATTTTAATAATAAATCTTGAATTTTTTTAAAAATTATTTAAACTTACCTTTCACGTTTTCAGATGTAATCTTTAATCATTTTCAACGCTAGTAAAAGCTTTCCGATTTTCCAGAGTCATGTTTACGGTACTCATTTTCCATACTTTGGAACGTTTACACTGCTTATCTTCCGCACTCTCAGTACTGAAAAAAATTAAATATTAGAAAAATAATTAGATAATTACTTATCTACCCAAATTCTCATTGTGATGAATTATGATGCATTGAACTACTTGTCATTAACCATTAATTATACATGCATATGATTATGCACTAATAAAGTTGACATTTTTTAATGCTGATAAGAACATCAAGGGGTAATCTTCATCAGTGGACAAAAAGAAAATGGGTAAACCTATTTTTAATCTCTATAACGTACCATGATTTATGTTTTGGTTCTTAAGTTTAAAAGTGACGATTTTGACCTGTCAAGTTTACTCTCTTTAAATTTGTTAGTCCCAATAATTTTGGAAAGGATCTAAAAAAGATATTAAAAAATTCAATTTTACTTATATGTCACTAACTTTGTTAATTATGATGAAATTTAGTAACTGGATAAGATAGAATAGATACGATTCTTGTATGCCAATCCTTTTAGTTTTAAGGATTTGAAAGTTTAACCGTGTTAATTAACACCGATATCAAAACAAAAATTTGTTCAAAGTATAGTGATTAAAATTAAAATATATTTAAAATATAGGGATCAAAATTAAAATGGATTAAAAATATATAAATAAATAATTTTAAATAAATAAATTTAAATGATGAAAACTAAACTTTTTTTTTTTAAGTTGTGAGATTAAAACGTACAGAGGGTAAATTATTTATGACCAATAATAGGTTTAACAAAAAGAAAAAGATAACAACGGATCAGCCACGTGATGAGTTAACCTTAGCCAAAAGACTGAAAAAGGACAGGCTAACAACGACAATTTATTATCTCCCAAATCGAGTCCCAGGCATATGGCGGTTGCCAGTTGGTAGGTTGGGCCCACAAGATAGTCACTGCCGTACGTGGAGCTCAAGCATAAGTAAATCACAGGAAGAGAAGAAGCATTTCACCATCACGTCCTCTTTGTTTCTCAGAAGAAAGAGTCTCACGCTGAATCATGTTGAAGCCGCTGTATCTCGCTGGATCCAATGCTGTGGTATTCAACTCACCCTCTCCTCCTTCTTCTTCTTCTTCTTCACCTCTTCCGATTCACCTCTGGTTTGATCACTCATCGCTTCACCTCTTTAATCTATTCTCTTAATTTAATATCCTTTTCTGTTGCTTCTTTTCTCCTTGTTTTTTTAGTTCCCTCAGTCAACGACGCTTCGTCGCACAAGTATCGGGGCTACAATGTCCTCCGATGCTGCTCCTCCTCCCTGCACCGAAAGCCGCGTCGTTGTACGTCTCACTCTTATTTCATACTAGCCGTCCGATCCTAATTTGAAGAGAAAGGATGAATATACTTAATGTTCTTACTTCTTTCTTCAAACTAGTTTTTTAATTTATAAATTAATATAAAATCTAATGTTTTATATATAAAAATTTCAAAAAGTATACAGTTTAAAAAATTCAATTTAACTTCTTTGATCACTAAGAAAAGCATTACACCTTAATTTAAAAAATGAGAAGAAATATTTTAGAATAATTTATTTGATTTTTTCACGACCAAATTAACCAACTTGTCAGCTTTTAGTGGGACTGAAAAGAGAGTTGCTGCCAAAATAGTCAAACAGAAATGAAGCTTGTATAACATCATATAAATGACTATAAGAGCAGGTGGGGTGTGGAATGACCACAGTAGATTTCCTGGCCACTGTGGACGCATATCCCAAGCCGGACGACAAGGTCAGAACCACCACCTTCAAGGTACACATTGAAGTGCTTGATTCTTCTTGTTCGACAATTCCATTAGAAGACTGTTTCATTTTCTCCACGTTGCCTTTCTCCTTGTCTGCTGACCTTTTCTTCTGTTGGCTCCCTGTCCTCTTGATTGATTGCCTCAAATGAGTTATCAAACTGATGCACGCCCTCTGCCAGTAGTCTTAGCGAATCATTTTGAAGATGCATGATAAGAAACTTGATCTTTTTTTCCTGTGTAATTTGAGTTTTCTAGATCCAAGGAGGTGGCAATGCTGGTAATGCTCTAACTTGTGCTGCTCGCCTGGGCTTAAAGCCAAAGTTGATCTCCAAGGTTTTCAACTATCTTTTGCATCTTAATCATGTCCTAGTGTATGTTCTTGATGAGGTGCAGAGCAGGATTGATTGGTTCATAATCTGTGACAAACTTTTTTTGGTGATTCCTTAGGTTTCTGATGATTCTCAAGGCAGGGGCATATTGAAGGAGCTAGAAGCTGATGGAGTGGATACTTCCTTTTTTGTTGTAAGATTTGATGAGCATGCGATTCGTAAATTTGAAGGGAAAATAAGGACTCTCTGTTATGATGATCTTACTATTATCTCTCCAGTTTCATCTTCTTTTCTTTCTGATTCGATCCTTTCCCCCTTATTTCTTCCTGAGTTGGAAATTTGCCTGTTTAGATTTCCAAGGACGGTAGTTCAACATTTTCGTTCGTGCTTGTGGACAACCAAACGTAAGGCTGGCATAATATTTATCTTAACAATGCTTTTCCATTTTTTTAAACTGTACTATTATTATTACTTTGTTTTCTGACATAAATGTTTTTAGGCTGAGTTTATGCATTATAATATAAATTTATTCTAGCTCATACTTTCAGAAAAACTCGTACGTGCATTTATACTCCTGGAGACCCTCCCATGA
Source organism: Vachellia pachyceras (assembly GCA_025593235.1). Taxonomy (NCBI): domain Eukaryota; kingdom Viridiplantae; phylum Streptophyta; class Magnoliopsida; order Fabales; family Fabaceae; genus Vachellia; species Vachellia pachyceras. The sequence goes on from JANTPZ010142922.1 coordinate 31,638, forward strand.
TGCCAACTGACCTGTCCCAATCAATCTTATCATCTGCATTTAGTGAAGCAAGATTAGTATATCTTGATGGATCGTCAACTGAAACTGCACTATTTGTCGCACATGAGGTAATTGTTGTTTTGTTTTTCCTTTTCATCTCTTCAAATTTTCATTTTGATCATTTTTGGCATCGAAGCTAAGTGAATCATTGATAAAAGAAGTGGTGGGGTTGGATTGAAAGAATTCAGAACCATTCTGATAAAGGTGTTTTTGACCTGCATCGTCCTAACCCGTAACCAGTAACCCTTACGGGGTTAGCCGGCCAACTTGAAAGTTGATCTGTTTTCATTTTCTTTCTTTCTTTTTTAAAAATCAAATAAAAAAGTTTAAACATATTAATTAAAGGCAAAAAAAAAGATGAACAACTCCAAACTCTATATCTACTTTTCATCTGAGAATAATTTGTTTGTATTTATACAATTTAGGTTTATTAACAAAAATCATGTTTTAATTTTTTTTTACAAAAATTTAAAAAATAATTGAAAAAAGTGACTAGATGGGTCGACTAAAATTCCAGCAAGCTAAGAAGCAGGTTTTTTCAACCCAACCTGGCAGACTGTTAACCCACGACCGACCGACCCACATTACTAGTTCCAACTCTTAGCTAGCCAAGTTGTAGCAATGAATGCATTTTTTACTCTTTTATAATAAAACTCAGAGTTGAGGTAGACGGGTCAGCAATAAAATATACAATAGTAATAAAGAAGAAAATATCAGTTCCTCTTTGACTTCCAGAATCTGTGAATTTATGATAAATGTAAATAATATTTCCAAGCGAATGGATTTAATGAAATCATCAATCCTGTTGCTTACCATGTCTTGATCTTCTAATATATTTATTTATTAAAGCCTGCATCCTGGTATCTGATTAGGTATAAATGGTCACTCCCAAACTCATTCAAGAAACAATGAAGTGGTTATATAATATTTGCCCAGTTTGGTGACAGTGACTAGAATTCAAATAGCTATTGCATGTAGCACACGTTTTGTCCACTGCATGGGGCTTTGTGGGGAATTATTATCCGTTATTCTGGATCTGAACAGTAAACAGTTGCCATCAAATTTTTAAATACAGGCAGCCCGCAACAACATTCCTATTTTAGTTGAGGCAGAATCAGTGAGGGAAGGATTGGATCAGCTTCTGGGTCTTGCTGATTATGTTGTATGCTCTGCTAGGTTCCCACAGGTACTTTGATTATTCTGTCAGTAATAATATAAGGAGCTTTTGGCACAAATCTTCTGCCTATGTTCAATTCTTTAAAGTCCAGTGTACTTGGGTGCATTATTTGTGCTCTTTTTGTATCAGGCGTGGACCCAGGCACCATCTGTTCCAAGTGCACTAGTTTCTATGCTTTTAAGATTGCCAAATATCAAATTTGTGATCGTGACTCTGGGTGAGGATGGATGCATAATGCTGGAAAGAAGCATAGCTGGTGAATTCACACTTGACCCTTTCAGTTCAACTCAGCATCATATAACTGTTGCCTTTGCATTTGATATTTGCGTTCCAAGAAGATATTTAAGTTCTGATTTTGTATCCTGTAATGGCAGAGGGTACTGAAACAGAAGAAAGGGATGTGGACAATATAATAGAATCCCTATATAAAGAGAAAGATGATGGTCTGGTTATCCCAACCTGCATATCATCGGTAAAATACCAGTGTAAACTCTTAATTTTCCACAGATTTTAATTTAATATCAAGATGTCTCCTTCCATAATATCCCCCATCGAGTAGGAGGATCATGTTCAATGCAATTTTTCCCCTTTCTCAGACGGTGACAAAACTAAGAGCAGAAGGAATAGGGACTGTGTGTGGACGTTTATTTCTTGGAACAGCAGAGAAGATACCGGCTTCTGAACTGACTGATACAACTGGTGCTGGGGATGCATTTATTGGAGCTATTCTTTATGGTAGGTGTAATCTTACATCTGGTGTATGCTCTCTTGATGACATGTAGAACACAACGTGTTAAATTTACTAGAAACTTTGCTTTAAGTTTCATTGCCTTTATTTCTTCCTCAAGTTGCCTACAGATTCAGTTCTCCAGTGGGTTAGCTCTTGCTTATCCATGTAGCTGGAGCTAGAGTTGTCTGTTTTTTCCTCAATAAATGGTTGTAACTTGTAAGGGGCAAGGCGATGAGACTTCATGCATCACTTTCCAACATTCGAATACGCTGTCCATGTTTTTCCAATTCATGGCTTGTTAACAAGTCTTAGGTTGGTTTCGATTGTTATTTTAAGATTTGATACACTTATGCTCTCTCACTCATCTTGTAGCTATCTGTGCAAACATGTTACCTGAGAAGATGTTGCCATTCGCCTGTCAAGTGGTAAGTTGCTTGTAATCCAGGACAAATCTCTGTCCATATTCCAGAGTGGCCAATCAAACCAGGAAGGTAGGATTTTATTTGCAGTTCAATTTTGCTAATTTCTTAGTGATGATTAATGCAGGCAGCTGCCAATTGTAGAGCTTTGGGCGCTCGAGCAGGTCTTCCTCGCCGCACAGATCCACGCTTGGCACCATTTTTAAGCTAGAGATTTCTGAGCATTTTTCTTTTACGTGTGCTAGGGAATGGCTTTTGTATATAGTTCTTCTAGGATGTGTTATGCTTCATCGGAGCCGGTCCTACATATAAATTTGTAGTGTAAATTATATCACAAATCACACTACAAGCTATAGCTTAGATTTAGGACCGAAGGTTTAATAAAGTTGTGTTAAATTATGAGATCAATAAAGCACTTATGTATATATGTGTTGAGCTACAATATCAATCAAGCACTGGACTTAAGTTTTCCTCAATGGTGGTACCATGTTTATTTTTAAAAAAATTATTTAATTAATGATCACATTGAGCGTCAGATAGCATGTGGAATTTATCAAAGCAAACATAAAAAATCAGAATCATGGCTGTTTTTCTAAAGACTTTTTTTTCCTTCTTGTATGGTATTCTTCAATTTGTTGATGAATATTTTAAAATCAACTAATCAGACTTCACTGCACCCAAAAAAAAAAAAAAACCAAAGGAATAATATCACGCTGCTGTTTCCTATTCATAATTAATTTTTTTTACCAACTATAAGACATAATAGAAATATTTTTTATTTACTGCCAAGAAAGTCTCTCAGATATATCATACAACTTCCGATTCAATTTTTGATATAAAAGTCATTTAATTTTTATGAAAAATTAAAAAATTTAAATAAGTTACTTAATTATAACATAAATTGTGAATACTTATGTGTATCATTATATTATATATCAGTTTATAAGAAAGATAATTTAGCTTGAAAATAATGATAAATATATAAGTAAATTTAATTATCTTCCTTAATCTTCTTAAAAAAGTTAAATAATTCTTATATTGAGATTGAAAGTAGTAATATAAAAAACAAAAGCTTAAAAGGCGGCCACAGATATTTGGGCCAATGCAGAGTGATTGGGTCCAACCGCAAAATCTGGCAATAAAAAAATGGAGAACGTTGCGCCCAAAAGAATACCAAAAAAAAAAAATTGTAGATCGATCTGCCGGTCTGCCTTCACTGTCCTGACTCGGCGACTCCTGACCCGAGTGTCTGCTAAAAACTCTTGATCAGGGGTTTAGGGTTCTTCACTTGATCCGCTCACTGAATAACCTGGGACATTGCGTTTTGAAGACGCTGATTCCATTTAGCTATCCAATTATAATGGGTAAACTTATTCTGTACTCCCTAATAACCTAACTTGTTTGTTTTGCTTCTTGTGATATGCTTGTGGGAATTGTATTTAGTCGACGGAAGTTTTGAAATTCGGAGGTTTCTCTATCTTGCTTGTCGGTGAATTTCTTCATGACCAGACATGATTTTCTCCCTCCAGGCTCGTCCAAATATATTTCGGATTTGTGGCGGAGCAGACGGCTATGCGATATGGAGTTGTTATCGAATCTTAGGCACTGGAAGTACGCAACAACGCGATCATTAGTGCATCACACTCGACATTTGCAGCCTGCTGATATTCCTCGGTCGGGGCAGTTTAAGAAGGTAATAATGTTGGCTTGTTGGTAACTCTTTCGTTATTGGTTCATTGCTCGGAAGTCACCGGTGAAGTTGCCATTTCTTTTTCAGAATTTGCTTAGGTTTTTGCTTTCATTGTGTGGATTAGTTTTCTGAAAGGTTTATCTACACTTCGAACAATTGCATTTTATCTACATTTTGAAATACGCAAAGCATGCACTAAAGTTCCGTGAGTATTGAATGTCGAAATAACTGCATCGTATGATATGCAGATTCCGGGGTTTGTCTATCTGTCTTAGCTTTGACTATTCCTCGGAACCTTCGTTGAGATAATCTTTGTTCTCCAAAACCAATCGAGATTCAAAATAATGGTTCGGATGCTCCCGAACGGATGGTAATGGTTAATTGTATAACCAACGAACCTATTGCATGTTCTGCCCAAAAAAAAAAAGAATGTATTGCATGTAATCAGATCTATCAATCCAGCTCAGGCGTTTATGGTCGTTGGTTTTTTTGGGGCCATCTATTATAGACAGGCGTTTCTACAATTTATTAATATCTGGCCATGACCTATTATGTCATAGCTGATGAACTTTGTTATAATTTTGTGTGAATCGAATATATTCGCTTTGGTGAATAGATTTTTGTACAAATTATAATTACACTAGGATTTCCTCTAAAACATAGTGGAAAAGTTACGATGGGAGCTTGGCATCTTGTACAGTAATGTCATGGGTATTTTGATATTTTGTTGATCAAATGCATGGAGTTTTAAGGAGCAAAGTGATATATCAACTACGGGGATGATGTTCCTTTGTGTGAAGCAGTTTTTTGTCTGATTGCATTTTTTCATTGTTGAAGGTTGAATTTCATACTCATTTATTATGGTTTCCTATTTTTCTGCAGGATATACGAGGAGCGAATGGTTGGTCACCATTGTTTAATTACATATGAATGAATCTTTACCCAATAATAGTTTTTCACCATGACTTGAAATGATATGGTTTTGCTTTTTCTTTTGGGTGAGGGTTTTGGGTTTATGAGCATGCATACCTTGTTGTTGATTTGAACATGTGAATCACGCCCTTACCTCAAAAACCATTGAATTTGTATTTAACTCAGGAATTTAGGACTTAAAAATGCTTGCTGAGTTACACCAGTTAGGTTCATGATGCCTGATTTGGCCAGTGAGTCCCCAATATTGATCTTTTTGCCCCTGGGATGTGAATAGAAAAGAATGGCCTTAGCATCAACTTTTATATAAGTTATGTTTTCAACAAAATTTGCAGGAATGACGATTCAATTCAGTGGATGGTTTGGCAGAACAAGTACAGCCAGTATTCAGCCTCCATGTCTCCCTAGGGTGAATTATAGATTGGACTCCATCACCTTTTCTTTTGCCAGATCCATTTCTTCAAGGGCATCAAAAAAACAAGGAGAAAATACAAATGAGGTTAAACTGCAAAAAATGTGCTGTTGTTTTTATCTTTCCCTTATTTTCTGGCTTATGAACATGTTGAAGAAAGAATATTACAGTTTGTATTACTGTCACGATTTAACTTGTGGTTGGTTGACTTGATTAAACTGTGTGACATATTTAATAGATCAAATTGTTAAGATTGTAACCTATGTCGGTTGGCTTCCCTCAAAATAGATGGTTGTGTTGAAGACAGAAAGCTCAACTAATCTTTTTTTGATACTGTAATAAGCATGAAATACTTCATTTTTACATTCCCTCTATCTATATTTGAATTATGTGATTGTGACCTTCAATAG